>OZ021727.1:89092446-89369946 GCA_963978545.1 Linyphia triangularis | reverse complement strand
TAATATAAGAATTTTTGAAAAGTATTTCGCCAAAAACACCATTTTGGCGAAGTTTTTTTTTTTTTTCTTTCCTTTTTCTTTTTTTAAAGACCCATATAAGAATTTGTCACCAAACTGACAATTTTTTCTAAGCAAATGAATGATGAATATATAATAACGATAAATGACACAAATCTACATCAATAATATAGTGTAACTGAAAGCTGTGCGATGTTCCACACCCCTAGTTTCTTGTTGTTTTATGCTATTTTACCTTTCCATTGATGTATTCTTCTTCCTTCTTCTTCTTATCAAGGACTATGGGGACTAAGGCACCTCTGCTTAAGCATTTTGTACCAACCCCATATCCCGTTCAGATCGGTAGTGGGCAGTACTGCACATGTTGTAAGAGCACACTCGCAAGAGGGAGTGCACAAGTCTACCAATAGCCGCCGAAGAGTTCATTTCTACCTCTTTCGGTAGCTATCCGGTAGATGGCAGCACTATCGACCGTATGTGGAACTTCTTAATTTAGAGGCAATACCAAGCAGAAGATTCCACCAGAAGACTTGGCTTTGCCACCCCCAGAGGTATTGATTTGTATGGGAACTTGGAAGAATTTGCGACCATGACTGATTTAACGTGCTCCAGTTACCATTAGCGAACGCGGCGGTCTTTAGTCGGTCCCAGGCCCGAACTCGCAACCTCAGGGCTCGCAACCTTCTAGTTGCGAGAACGATACTCTCCCGACTGGGCTACGCGGCCCATTGATGTATTACTTATGTCTCTACTCAAATTAGAAGTTTATTACATATTTAAAAAAAAAAAAAAAGCCAGTCATCAATTATTAACTATATAACTCTTACTATAACTATGATTTTCTTTAAACACAATATTTTAACATTCAAGGTAAAGTACTTGTAAAGCCCATTAAACGTTTAAATATTGGGAAGTTCTTCAAATTTTTCCAATATGGTTCATTTGATTCAAAAGATATATTTAGAACACTTCAATGCGGATATTAAATTTCTGTATTCATCTCTCAATTCCATTTCAAGAAAACGTATTTAATATCGACTTGCAATTTTGATGAAAGAACTCTCAATAGACCTTCGGATGAATCATAATAAATACACCGTTCCGTCTCAATTTCCCTTCAGATCGATTTTAGATTACGAAATATCTTTAAATCACGATTTGTAGAAAGAAGAACAACTTTCTCATAAATTCTTCTCCATCGCTTCGAGAGAAATACGTCTGAAGTCGATTATGACGTCAGAGTAAGTTCGATAACGTTATGACGTCATGGATAAACAAATTGTCTCCCAAAATACAACTACAAGTTGCAAAGAAACTCGCCAAGTAAAATTTGCCAGCCAGAAAAGTTATGAAATCTAGTCTTTGCCTCCAAGAGACTGCTTTTAAATTAATTGGGGTACTTGTACACAATGAACATAATTGAGATTATTGGGAGGACAATCCGAACTCGCCATCCTAGAGTTATTTCGAAATAATCTTTTTTCATATTGATGATCTACTTTGTATCCATTGCACTGAAATTGGGTAAATGAAATAAACACTCTAGATTGTCAAATATGCATTAACATAAATATTGTGATCAAAATCGTTAGATCTGTCGTTTGGCAATGGACAATTTCCACAGTTTAAATTTTTTTTTTTTTTTATATTTAATTCTAAATGTTTCAAAAGGTTACAAACACAAAATTTTTTGCTCAGTGCACTTTAAAAAAAAAAAAAAAAAAAAAAAAAAAAAATTGCAATCAAAGTACCCCTGTTAGACTTTGGCTAGAAAACGATTCATTCAACTCGAATCGAATTTGACTACAAAAGATTTCAAACACCTTGACTTGAAATGCAGAAGTGGAAACCAGTTTAGCAAGTTTCTCGTAAATCGCACCAACCTGTATGGGATATTGCAATGGTCTACCAAATCAACGCCAACTATTTGGCAGAAACCTCACGATAACCATAGAAACGGAAGGATTTCTTGGCGTCACAGATTTCGTTGAGTTTTTTGATCTGAATGGTTTTGAGGCATTTTCTTTTCTTAATATTTAAATAACTAATTTTTTTAAACAACTTTTGCTTAAATATTTGGAATCAGAAATAAATTCTTCATAAATATAAACTAATTTCATTCCTTTTTTAAAATAGCGGGAATGTCCATTGCAGAAAAACTTAAATTTTTCAATGACAGCTATCTTATGTGCATTCACCGATTTGGACAAAAACCTTAATGGAAGGTCCCATAGGAACCACTAACTCGTATGCAAAATCGTAGATCAATCAGTTTCGGTGTTATGCTAACGATAGGCAAACATACATTTTTTCTGAACACTTTTTTGAAATCAGGACGTTCCAAAACGTATAAAAAGGTATAAAAAAATCGATGTTTTTTTACCTGATGCGATACTTTTCTTTTGACTATTTTCACAGCGAAATCTTTTACAACCACGCTTTCTGGTCAAAAAACGAAGAAATAGAAAAGTGAATATGAAAGTTTTTTTCTTGTAATCTCGTATCCATTTAGTGAAGCCTTTTCAATCCTTCTTTTTCTAACTATCCATGGAAAGAAACAGGAAGGAGAAATCTTTTTATGTAACAATAGGCACGAAAAGTATCTCTTTAACCCTTTCAGTCCCAATTATTTATTTTTCATTTTAAAAATCTGAAACCTATAAAATATACTAATTTGGTATCCAGATTAACAGGGTTGAAAGCAATTTTTTTTTGTTTAATATTTTAATTAAAATTAAAAATGATTCCAAATGGCATCATTGGGCATTAGGTATCGGACAAATCTAAGCTATTTCGCTTCGGCATTTCTAAATAAATCAAATAGAATTTGAAATCTTCTATTTAGTCGCAAATATATCTTAACGTAGTGAATACTGCTGGAAAAAAATAGCAATAACGTGGTAATAACAGTACGAATATAAAATAAATAATATAGCCGGGAAAAGGTGTTGAATTGTACTCAACTCCCACTGATGCCAAATGGAATCATCACTTTTCAGTCATTGCAAATGTTAAAATTTTAAAATATTTATACTTTAAAAATGGTTAATATACAATTTTTAAATATTAAAGAAAATAATACGAACGTATTTGAAAGAGTTATTTAATTTAAATTACCTAAAAAATTAAATTAATTTCGGCATCTTTTTTGGAATTGAGAAAACATAAAAAAAGCCTCATTTTATTCATGAACAGAACCCGGTGCAGCCATATATTGGTGAAAAAGAAAAATATATTTGTGCAGAGAATAGTTTGATGATTGTAAAAACGTTGATTCGAATTCACTGGGAGTATTAGGTGAGGAGAAAAAAAAATCATAAATGTTGTGATTCCAATTGGCATTACTGGGACTGCAAGGGTTAAAAAAAAAAAAAAAAAAAAAAAAAATGCTTCTTGCACTTTTTAGTTTATATTCGATTAAAATTGAGGAGATGAAATCGTGATGTGTTAATGAACTTTTCAACATGTGATGTGAGCAGTGTTTGCTTAACAATGAAACTATTAACGAGCGAAGTGAGATCGATCATGAAGCACTGCAAGCTGGGACCTACATACTAATGACGGGTCACCTCAACGCGAGGTCACGCAGCTAGTATAACAATAATAGTGTCAGGAGAAACTCTATTTTGTCACTCAATATAGATTGTTAAACATATTTGATTATATTGAAAAATTAACTTAAAAAGGTACAAAAAGCATATAATTTACATTGTATTTTGCTTCACTCGCTACAAAAATATTGTTGCTTTGGTGGGTTCGAAAGATTTGAAGCCAAAGCAGATCAAAACTTGCAGAAATTTATTCCAAAATAACTCTTCACAGTTCTCTTACAGCTCCAGAACTTCTCGTTCTAGTAGACACAATACAGCTTTTTTCACCTCAATAGAGCACAAAACAGCAGTTAAAAACTTGACAACACAACTGCTAAATCGCCGCAAAAGACAATGCAATACAGTTCGCCTTAGAACTACTCGGAATGTTCACTGAGACTCAGTAATTCCAGTCAACTAATGGACTCAGCTAACAACTAACTAACTCATCTCATGGCCGGGCTTATATGTAGGGGAGGCGAACATTCTTGAAATTTCTAGAGGTAGATATTTGGAGAACTTTCCAGATCGTAGTCGAAAAGTCCTATACATGTACATGGGGACAGAAAATGTCGCCAATTTGGCTCTTTCTCGCCAATTTGGCGAGATTGCCATTACCATAATGTTAAATGCCCTTCTCCTTAAAACTCGCTTCCCAGAGTTACCTCTGTAAAATTCGTTATCAAGGGAAGTCAAGCTCAGACGAACTATTGCACTGCCTTATGCGAAATGTACATACATTTTACTATTTACAAAATTAACACTACGAAATATTTACAAATATACACAAATTCGTAACAATATTAAATGATTTTGCGTAAAATTCAAATGGTTATTATTATGATATTTATCCTTGCTCTTTTATTTCCTCATGTTGGATATTTTTGTAATTTACACAATATCATAAAAAGAACGTTTTAATATTTTTTGAATTTGAAACTTCCTATGTAATTAGATAATGGACGATTCAAGCATTTTTTAAAAACGAGTGAAATTTGTTTATATTTATAAAGTTTTTCTGTCTGATTCCAAATATTTAAACAAAAGTTCTTTAAAAAAATTAATTATTTAAATATTATGAAAAGAAAATTTCCAAACACCTCGTCCAATTGCAGTCCGATCAAAACGCTACATTCTAGCTGTGATGTCAAAACTTCTTTTAGTTTCAATGGTTATCGCCGATAACCAAATATAAATTTATATGCCAAATATATTTACTAAGAATTTATTATGGATTGAAAATTTTCTAACTAGGACAAAATCACTATGTTTAAGCAAAAAACTAAGAATTTAATATAAATGCAAAAATTTGTTGGAATATTGAGCCAGAAGAATACACAAACGTAATAAAAAAAACTATTTTAAAACATATTTATCTGTTAGAAAATAAATTTTTAAGCAATTTGAATCGACTCGTCCCAGCCTGTAGCATTTTAAATATTATTTTTATTTAAGGTATACATATACATTAGGAATTGCGAAATTTGACACAAGTCTGCATTTTTCTTTTTTGGTTTTAAAATATTCCCGAATTCATTACCATTAAAATGATACCATTTTCTTTCTGAAACTCAAATTACTTTTTAAATTACAGTAGGTTTTGTGAACCTGTTTTGTATCACGTTCATTAGTGTAGGAAACTTTAAACGCGTTTTCTGAAGAATGACATTTTGGTGTTATATGACTTTACGCCAATGGTCATAACTTCATAATAAATGGTCCGATTTACAAAATTCTAATTTTGTTTTGTAGACAATAGTTGTGAATGTGTTTTTTCTATGGATAATCTAATATATATTGTTATAAACACATTTTTTATGAATATATTTTAATCCTAATTTTTTGTTAAAAGCTATGTATTTTTTTAAACTTTTTATTCAAAAACTTATAGTTAAATAAATATTGAAGCCAAATTCAAAATTCTCCATAGGAACATACGTCAATATAATATATCTTATTTGCAATAAAAATAATACCTCTAAGTTATTTACAAGTTTATTTATGTATGTTCTAATAATGTCCTAATTAGTCACTTTAATTGCCATTAGCTGATTGAAAAATTGACGGAAAAAAAAAGTTTGTATATAAAAATGCATCATTTTTAATTCTGATATACTGCCAAAAAAATTGAAATTATAACCTAAAAATTAAACAAAATGATCTCAATTGTATATGTGTACCTTAAGAAATATTCTTTTTGAAACGACAGAACTGATTCAAAACAAACTTGTATGTTAATATGCACGACTGTTTTATACCCAAAATATATATTTTTAAGAATTTATTATGATTGGAAAAATTTTCTAACTTAGACAAAATGATGTTTACACAATAAACTAAGAAGTTAATGCAAGAAAGACAACTTTCTAATTTGATCTAAGCGTATAAGGGTAGGCTAACTTGCATTAAATATGAACTATAATAAGTACTAAATAATGAATAGAAAAGAATTCACTAAAAAGAAATTGAAAACAACTCAAAACATTTGGTGAAGCATTGAGAATGAAGGGATTTATACAACAAAGGCACTTAAAACATATTTATCTACAATAAAATAAATATTTAAGCAATGTGACTTTATTCGCTTGTACCCAGAGCGTCTTGTACATTATTTTGAATTAGGAAATATTTATTTTTGAAAAGACAAAAATGATTCAAAATAAACTTGTATGTTAATATGAATATTTTATGACAATTTTATACATAAAAAAATATTTACTAAGAACTTATTATGCTTGGAAATTTTTTCTAAATTGGTCAAAATGATTATGTTTACATAATAGACTAGAGCAGTGATTTTCAACCTTTTTTTGTAGCGGCACACTTTTAACGATTTCAAAATTGGCGGCACACAAAGAAAAAGATAAGTTTAAAAGTTGTTTACTTTACCTATAATACACTGTGTGAAATAGTTTATGATAATAATTTGGAATGTAAAATAATATAATATGTACTACAAAAACAACAGTACGTTTATTAAGGGATTAATTACAAATGAATAATAATAATACTTTTAATGAGAAATTTGAGCTTGACGTTTTTTGATAATTTAATTTATATTTGGTCGTAAAAATGACAATGCTACTCTCATATCGTCTTCTACATTTAACAGTCTCGATCTTTTTTTCGTTTTTTTGTTGTTTAATACAGAAAACCCGAATTCACACAAATAAGATGTAGAAAATTGTAATAATATTTTAAAAGCTTGTTTGGCTATCATGGGATATTCGCATCTAATGTTAATCAAAAATGAATTAATTGACTATTCCGAATATTTTAAAATTAAATTGTTCAAAGGTGATCTTTGAAATCGCCCGCGGAATTGCGGGAAACAAAGTCTCAACGGATGTGCTTTACAAACATCAGACAACAAGACGCACACTCACACACCTGCAGGGGGTTGTATGTAAAAAACTAGAGTAAAAAATAGGTCAAAAACGAGGCACAGAGAAATATGTAACGAAGCGGTGAAAGTAAAAAATCTTCGTTACAATATTCATACATATATAAGTACTTTTCTTTATTTTAAACTTTACTCGTAATAAAAAAAAGCATTATAATTTTTCGTTTATACATTTCTAAAATTTGGCGGCACACTTTAAGAATTTGACGGCACACTAAAGTGCCGCGGCACAGTGGTTGAGAATCACTGGACTAGAGAAACTTATGTGAGAAACACAATTTTCTAATTTGATCTTAGTGTATAAGGGTAGGCTAACCTGTATTAAATACTATCTGAATTCCCCTTGCTTCACCACGGAATTTTACCATGTGAAATATTTTAGCCAGCTGTGAAGCCCCGCGTTGCAGAAATCCATCATGGTGTATAGTGGATGGAAATAAAAACTAATTTCACTCATTTTAAAAAATGCGGGAATTGTCTATTGTAAGAAAATATAATTTGGGTGACTATTTGATTTATTACTTAAAGTTAAATTATGATAGATTTGATTTTTTTTCATTAGCATGAAAGCTATGCAGTGTATAAATAAAACATAGGAATGAAATAATATAAGCCAGATTTACTTTGAATGAAAATGCTGAAAAATGTAAAGAAATAACTAAATTGGGACTTCAAACAATTCTCATAAATTAGTACAACTGCTTATTAAACATCAAAGATAAATTTTACAGTTGAAAAATCAGTAGTTATTTCCTTTACATCAATACATTTAAATAATATACTGCACATATTGAAGAATTCATTTTTTTTTTATAAAAGACGCCCCAATGAAACTATTGTTGCACAAATTGTCTGTATATATTGTAAATAGTGACGTATTATTTCAAAATTCTATTGTAATTTATTTTTATCCAATTTTATTTAGTAATTAATAGCGATTATACAAGTTAGAAAAAGATGGCAACACCTAAAGTAATCGAGAAGTTTCGAGATATTTCTTTTCCGATGAATTGGCTGGAAATTTCGAGAATGTCTCACGCACTTGTATATAAAAGACTGGAGAACGGGAAAGTTTTTAGATGGACTTCGGACTTCGTTGAAAGCTGATCGCTTTGTTTACCTATTGAAGTGAGCTTGTATAATCGCTGAATTCGAAGTTATTTTTGTTGAAGCTTGAGAGTAATTAAACTGTTGCCTGTGAATAAATTTTGTGAGTTTCCTGAAGAGAGAATATTTATTTGTATACCGTGTAAACTGTGCCATCATTGCCTCAGTGGAAAAATTCGTAACAGTGGTGTCAGAAGAGGGGTTTCGTAATTTTGAATGCCGACAACTAGAGGAATGATGGAAGACCAAATGAAACAATTAATGGAAATGATTGCTGGAATAAAAGCCGGACAAGAATCCACGGCCGCTGAAATGAAAGCCGAAATAAAAGCCGGACAAGAATTAACCGCCGCTGGTCAAGCCCGTCAAGAAACAACAAATGCCGAACTCGCCGCTACAATCGCCGCTGGTCAAGCCCGTCAAGAAACGACAAATGCCGAACTCGCCGCTACAATCGCCGCTGGTCAAGCCCGTCAAGAAACGACAAATTCCGAACTCGCCGCTACAATCGCCGCTGGTCCAGCCCGTTAAGAAACGACAAATGCCGAACTCGCCGCCGCAATTGCCGCCAGTCAAGAAGCGACATCATCCGACATTAAAGCTTTACAAGAAGCGACATCATCAGATTTTAAAGCTTTGCAAAATGCAACGTCATCTGACATGAAAGCTTTGGCCGATAAGTGCGAGTCCACATCCGCAGCCGTAATCAAGATCAGGGAAGAAATGAAAATCGAGCTAGCGTCAATGGTAGAATCTACTATTATGGAGACAACATCATCGGTCCTGCAATCCGTGAAGGAAGACGTTCTCACTGCTGTAAGAGATGAAATGGAAGAAAAGGTTTCCACTTTCAAAGAAGAGCAGGGAAAATTCATGGATGCTGTAGAAGAAAGGCTACGGAAAATAGAAACTCGCTAAGCTGTGACCATTGCAACGCCTAATTGGGATAACGTTTCCACTCCCTTTATTGCGCCACGTTCCAGCATCAAAGTGGCCACTTTTGATGGGAGGTCGTCTTGGCGCGTTTATCAAACGCAGTTTGAAATGATTGCTTCTGCGGATGGTTGGGACGATACTTCGAAAGCATTCCATTTCGCTGCATCTATTCGAGGTGAAGCTGCTGACATTTTACAAACACTACCTGAAGAGAAGCGGGGAGAGTTCGTGGCGCTGGAAAGTGCGTTGGAATTAAGGTTTGGGGAGCAACATCTAAAGGATTATAACAGGCTGCAACTGAAAGTGAGACAGCAGTAGGCCAATGAAACTCTTCAAGAATTGGCATCGGATATAGAAAGACTGTCGCTCCTCGCTTTCCCAGACTGTCCCTCGGACGTACGAGTAAGCTTCGAGAACTGGAGAGTAAAATTGATCGAATGCTGAGAAGCTATCCCGGAGCAAGGGATCGAAGGACCAGAGTCATTTGCTGGCACTACAAACGGGAAGGGAATATACGACGTAACTGCCTTGATTTGAAAAAGAGAAGGGATAACACTACCACGGAATCTCAACAACTGAATCTAAGAAGATGCCATCTCTCAGGGCAGAAGCTTCAATGCAGAACAGGTGAAGCCCCGACCAGTCGTTTCCACGTTTCATCCCGACAAGGAGGAAACCAGGGTTTATTCGTGAAGGGGGATATCAACGGAACTCCATGTCGTCTAATCGTCGATACGGGAGCGAACGTTACAATCGTAAGGACGGACGTGGCTCGTCGCCTGAACAGCCGACTCCTCTACACAGCGCCCTCTGTTTCTCTACAAACTGTGTCTGGTGGTAATATCTCTGTGCATGGGAAATTGCAAGTGGACATTGCCCTTGGATTTAACACCTACAAGCACACCGTTTATGTTGCCGAAATTGTAGACACATGCATTCTCGGACTAGACTTTTTGAAGAAAAATGGAATTACGCTGAATTTTGAGAAAAGCAAGCTGCAAACATGGAGAGGCGAAGTTCCTTTGCACGATCTAGACATGAAAGAGCTGTGCGTATATCGGATTATGGCTCATGAAGACAATGTCATAGAGAAAGCTGAAGAGTCCACATCTATGAAAAGTACCTCACCAGCCTCGGAAAGAGAACCGAAGAAAGTGACGTTGATGAAACCCTCCCAGGAAGTGGTTCATGTGGAAATGGACAAAGTTAGTGAAGAGGGAATCGACATCCGTACTCCTGTTACAAGCATTGAACGGAGGTCCCGGGATCTATCAGCTGCACCCGCGGATGATTCGGACGCAATCTCTAAATCATATAACCAGCAAGATGGGGATCAGAAACTTTCACCGCTTCTGTTGGCATACGGGGGTGCAACTCACGAGAACACCGGATTTTCTCCATCTCTAACGATGTGTGGAAGAGACCTTAGGCTCCCCAGCAACCTCCTCTTTGGACAACCAAAGGACACTCCTTCCTCGCCTGTCCAGTATCTAGATGATCTGCAGGCACGTTTGGAAGCCGTACATCGGTTCGCCAGAGAGAGAAACAACATCATGACGGAGCGCATGAAGATCCAGTACTATGCCAAGGCCACGGAACGTTCATTCCAGGAAGGTGACAAGGTGTGGTTATGGAATCCTAAACGTCGGAAGAGCCGTATGTGGTCCTTAAGAAGATCAACGACGTCGTGGTAAGGATTCAACGGACACCCTCCTGTAAACCTAGAGTTGTACATAACAATAGACTAGCCCCATATTATAGTAGAAGTGATTGAATTGCCTTTCCTCTTAAGGACTTCACTGCCAGGGACGTGCAGTCTTTAAGAAGGGGGAAATGTTGCACAAATTGTCTGTATATATTGTAAATAGTGACGTATTATTTCAAAATTCTATTGTAATTTATTTTTATCCAATTTTATTTAGTAATTAATAGCGATTATACAAGTTAGAAAAAGGTGGCAACACCTAAAGTAATCGAGAAGTTTCGAGATATTTCTTTTCCGATGAATTGGCTGGAAATTTCGAGAATGTCTCACGCGCTTGTATATAAAAGACTGGAGAACGGGAAAGTTTTCAGATGGACTTCGGATTTCGTTGAAAGCTGATCGCTTTGTTTACTTATTGGAGTGAGCTTGTATAATCGCTGAATTCGAAGTTATTTTTGTTGAAGCTTGTGTTGAAGCTTGAGAGTATAAACTGTTGCCTGTGAATAAATTTTGTGAGTTTCCTGAAGAGAGAATAAATATTTTTATACCGTGTAAACTGTGCCATCATTGCCTCAGTGGAAAAATTCTTAACACTATTGTTATTCTACTGTCAATAATGTGTTTATTGTCCTTAATTCCCCTCCTTACTTTTATGAATAAAACTAAATCATTAAATGATAGATAAAAATTTTATTTTAAAATGTGAATTTTTACAAAATATACTTAAAAAAAAAATACCTGCCATGACATATGACTAAATATTTCTAATTTCCAGCATTTGCATTATTTCTTTTATTTTGAAACGTTATTGTTTTTTTTTTTCCTCCCAAAACTCATTTTCTTTATTTTGTTGAACAAGAACATTTATTTTTCATTTAGGAGATATTTTGAAATGAAATTTCTTCAATAATTTCTCTTCATTTTTATGAGTTTATTTTTATTAAATACATTCCTTTTTTAAATCCATATCTAATTTTAGATGTAAAGCCAAACTTAATTATTTTTCGGTACATAAAGTTATCCAATCAATGAAGTATGCGTCATGAAAAAAAAAAAAATAATGTTTATTACAAGTGTGATCGCATTTTGAATTTTTACTAGCAAAAGTAAAAATAAAACTTAGAAAATTATTTCTTAAATTAAACTTTTTCTCTAAAATAATAAGAAGAGGTACACTTATAAAAAATTTTTTAATGGGAAAGTAAAAACAACAACAACAACAAAACACATCGACTTTTGCCGGAAAAAGTGTAAAATCTCTATATATAATTCTCTTGCGTAACGTCCAAATTCGGCTGTACTTCTACGAGCAGAATGGCAACGACTTCAAAAGTCTTCTAAATGTACTTCATGCACGAATTTCAAAACTCAGCAAACCAGCCAATCACAATATATCTTTTGAAATTTAACTAATGCATCTGGCAACAGCAACAACTTGGATTAGCTATATTTTACGGTGATGCAAGAATAAGTAGATCTAAGATGTGTACATTTCTTTTGGATTAGAATTCCGGATAAACCAGACTTTTCGGAAAAGTTATTTGCTGGAACATGTTCCGGAGGTCGCCGGGTTGATTCAGCGCAAAATCGCCAACTTTCAAAAAGTCTCTAAGAGGCATTATGCAGTAAATGTGAAACTATATTCATTTCTAATCCAAGCAAATTCAGCTATTATGAATTGAAAACTATCAAAATAAAGAATAAAACCACCCACTCAACTTCAAAATCTCATAGAAATAAAAAAAAAAAAAAACTTTTGGAGAAATAGGGCTAATTTCACGCCAAATTTTATTTTCAAAAAATTCCCGTGTATTGAATGACGGATAATTGGCCTTTCACTGATTTAATTTATTTTCTAAGTAGCTCAAAAAAGATTATGCGAACATATGATTGCTTCATTAAGAAATTTCGACAAGCAACTTTAATTATTTTGGCGTTTCACACGAAACCAGCCCGTAAATTTTAATAGTTCAGTGAAATAACCGATATTTTTTAAATATATGTACTATACTGTTTATTTTTGTTGTTTTTTAAGAGCTTTCTACTACGTTGCCACATTGTCCCTGCTTAAGGCGTTTCGACAGCAATAGGATAATGACGTGGCAAGTATTCTGACTCTTCATAAATAACAAAATGTTTTCAGTTTCTTGGAATTATGCAAATGAAATTATTTTTGGACCCCATCGAACATCATTCTGAATTTTTTATAGAAATTGGAGAAAAGTGAGTAGATTATGAACCCACTGGTCTGCCGTGGCAAAAATGGGCGAAACTGGTCAAAAATCGACTTTTAATAAGTTGAACTAAATCCAGTTGCCAAATGCGCCATAACTTGCCAGATAATGAGCATTTTTTTTTTATTTGGTAACCCTCACTCTTTAATTTTCAATGAAGAAGGATGCCGATGATTTGGATGTGTGGCTATGGCTTACTTGCATCTTTCACAAATGAGCCAAATTGGCAATAAACATTACGTCACTCATGACGAAACTAATGTAGCCAATTTGGCTTACTTTTAAAATATACAAGTTTTCCGAGCCGGATATCAGAAAACGTTTGCGCTTTTTCTCATTGAATATCAAAATGCAGTGGGTTGCCAGATGAAAAAGTGTGTTCTATTTTTGGCAATTTATGACATAATTTCCAATCGAATTTTAGTTCAACTCATTCCAAGTCGATTTTTGATCAGTTCGGCCATTTTTGCCACGGCTGACCATTGGATTCATAATCTACTCACTTTTCTCCAATTTATATAAAAAATTCGGAATGATGTTCGATTGCTAGGTGCTAGGTTGCTTTTTGCTAGGGCATATTTTAAATGCTTCACTTTGAGGCGAGCAAAGCGAGCCAAGGGGATTGCATAGCAATCCAGGGGGTTGGCGAGCGTCAGCGAGCAGGCTGCGGAGCCCCCTAGTGTGATATACTACACATCTGTTCTGATATTTCAAGTAGGAACTTGGATAATAAATAAAAAGTTTACATAATAACTTACAAAAAAAAAAAAAAAAAAAAAAAAAAAATTAAAACCAAACTTTCCAACTTTTAGAGAAATTTTTGTTGATATGACACTAAAAATCTCAGAAGCATTTTTTTTTTTTTTTTCATATACCTTCAATCTCAACTTCATTAACAAATATAATAATTTTTAACAATTTAAGAAAAATCATTAAAAAAGTTACAACTTAAACCAAATAGTTGACAAACAATAACGTCCACAAAATTGCCAGCATTGTAAATACTTCCTTAAATCTCCCCCAATGGATTAAATTTAAGTAAGGGAATATTAGTAAAAGTTTACTTATATTTTAATTAAGAGAAACTTTCCAGCTATAATCACTCCCACCCGCTTGCGTTTCACAATCGGTTGAGGAACACTCTTTCTCGCCAATCCAACCGAAGATTAACTTATTCAAATCTTCTCCTCTCTAATAGTGCACATTCTCGCTTAATATGGAATTTGTGGATGGAATAGTTTCTGCTTCATCGGAAGAAAAATTATACTCTCTTCTTTAGTCTGCCAATGATTCTGGGATTGCTTTTCCGTTGTCGGAAATAAACGAACATGTAAACTTATTTTTGTTGTTGTTTCTAATCTCCCTTTTGTCTGACGAAGTCAGACAATATCAGTGAAGCCATTGACATTAATGAAGTCTGACACTAGTTCTGGACAGTTATAAATGTCCTCCCAGTCCAGTCCAAGGCAGTCCAAAATGTGCTGAGGTGATGCCTGTTCTTTTTGGCATTTAGGGCAAAGAGGAAAATTTTTGCTTCCCCCGGAATATGTGAGGCCTTTAAGGTGACCACTAGCAAGTCGGGACAGACAGGTATTGGTGTGCCTATCACAAGGAAGAGATAGGGAGTGTCCTGGCTTTTTGGCTTTATACCATTCGTGAGACGGAGGTATATGCCATTTCGCTTTATTTTGAGCTATTTTCTTTGAGTATAACTCTTGATATGTGAGTTCTTGAGTAGAGAGGACAGGGTGTTCTAGTCCCTCCTTAACAAGAGTGTCAGCCAATTCATTTCCGTGGATGTCTACATGTGACGGGATCCACTGAAAGTGTACTTTGTGCAGTCGGGATATGCTCTTGACTTTGTGTATTATGGATAGACTGGTTTTGTCTCCCACGAGGGCCCAGTTTTTGAGGTGTTGAATGGAACTTCGGCTATCGGATAGAATCCATAAGTCTCCGTAGTTGACCTCGCCAAAGATATTCTCTAAACCCAGGTCAATTGCTATTAATTCGCTTCGAAAGACAGAGCAGAAATCTGGATTACGTTGTTTAATAGAATGTTTCTCTACGGGCGTTTCTATATAAATTCCACTGCCTGCCTGTATATCTATTTTGCTGCCATCTGTATAGATTTTGATGTCAATTGAAGGAATTTGATTAATAATTTCCAATGCCAATTGCCTAAAGAATTTCCTAATTTCCAATTGCCTAAGAAATTCCGGACAACATTCATTCTTATTAAGTGTGGTGGGAAGGCAATCAATAAAATCAACATTGGAGAGTCCATCGTAAGTGTTCAAATTAGTATTAATACAGTGGGGCTCTACATTATCTGCCATTAACTTCTGTGAAAACTTATTTTTATTTTAATTAGATCCAAGTAAGGCGTGACGTCACTTTTACTATGAATATAAATTTGTATAATTTCAGTTTTTCGTTTAGTTTAGTTCAAGTGGCAACACTGCTTCATTTTCTGTTGTTCTTTTTTAACTGTTTAGAATAAGCCATTTTATTAGTTGCCTTTGTGAGAGTTTGAGAGATTTGTAATATTTAATAGAAATGTCGAATATTAAACTTGTTAATTATTTTTCTTAATTAAGTCTGATCTTGATTTTGAAATAATAGACTACGACACCGAAGTAGTGAAAATTTGTCGGAATGTGATTATTTTCGGCTTAGTTCTAGTATAAGTAACACGGTGGATTTGGCGACATTGGTGATGACTTGTATGCTTTTTTTCATGGTATTATTTATGTATTGGCCATTTTCAGGTTACGATTTTCTATGTTTTTGATTACTCCAATTCTTGGTGACAATCGTAAAAACGTTATTTCGGCGTTGGCAACTGTTTGGTCACAAGCGTCAAAGCGTCATTTCGGCATTGGCAACATTTTTCAAATTCCCGCCAAGTGGTTACGTACATTAAGATTTTACATTATTTTCTATAAGTGATTTCTAAGATAACATAAGGTTAAGATTTACTGTACGGTCCCTCTTGGTGACTTTTTTTATAAAAAACACCAAATTGAAAATGATGTCAAAAAGCAGTGTCGACAAATCCAAAATGCCGTCAAAACTCGCCGTGTTGCCATATCCAAACGGTCACTAGGGTTATCGGAAAAAACTTGGAGCTAGTTTCCACAATCGGCTCCGAATCGCCAACTTTCAAAAAGTCGCAAAGGGAGACCGTACAGTAAATCTTAACGAAGCATAATAATTTTTTTTCGAAAAGTGATTTTTAGGTCGATTACTAGTTGTCGTGGAAAAATTACCAAGCGACTTTGGCATCAATTGGTAGGCGATAAAATTTCATATTTAGCAACCATATTTATTGTGTTTTCTTTTATATTTCTTAATTTGTTTTCTTAACTGCTGTATGCAATTCGACAGATCGCGAGTCATCTTTTGTGGAATGCTTTCTCCCCTTAAAATATTGCAATTTTTAGATTAATTTTTCGGTTAAGGATTCGCCAAAGATTTGGTTGTTTTCGCCAAAAAATTGATCCCCCGTCATTTTTTTAATGACAATTGGCGCGGTTTCATATAAACAATTCTTGGTGCAAAATTCATTCCGAACTTGGAGTTTTAGCCAATTTTTCCTATAGTATGTTTCTTAAATTTTAAACTGATGATCACTAATTTGTTTGGCGAAGTGGAGTTGCATAATTTTCTTAATAGATTATTAGTACTCTTCCTTTAGCCAGCTACCAGTTTGCGCAGTTGTCGCCATGACAAAATGTTTACACGTTTAAATGACAAGTAAATAAATTATCACCCAGTCTAAATGTTTACGATTTGCTATATAGTCCGAGAGGCGACTGTAATTTTTGGACCCCATCGAACATCATTATGAATTTATTATAGAAATTGCAGAAAAGTGAGTAGATTATGAATCCACTGGTTTGCCGTGGAAAAAATAGCCGAAACTGATCAAAAATCGACTTCGAATGAGTTGAACTAAACTCCGACTGCCAAATCTGTCATAATTTGCCAAAAAGAAAACACACTTTTTCGTCTGGCAACCTACTGCATTTTGATTTTCAATGAGAAAAAGCGCAAACGATTTCTGATCTCTGGCTCGGAAAACTTGTATCTTTTAAAAGCAAGTCAAATTGGTGACATCAGTTACGTTATCAGTGACGTAATGTTTATTGCCAGTTTGGCTCATTTGTGAAAGATGCAAGTAAGCCATAGCCACACATCCGAATGCAACCTTCTTAATTGAAAATTAAAGAGTGAGGGTTACCAAATAAAAAAAAAATGCTCATTATCTGGCAAGTTATGGCGCATTTGGCAACTGGATTTAGTTCAACTTATTAAAAGTCGATTTTTGACCAGTTTCGGCCATTTTTGCCACGGCAGACCAGTGGATTCGTGATCTACTCATTTTTCTCTAATTTCTTAAACAAATCAGAATGATGTTCGATGAAGTCCAAAAATTGCAGTCGCCTCTCAGTCTAATATTAATTATAAGTGATCTGATGGTTGTTAGTTTGGCTGAATTATCGGTGCAATTTAGGGGTGTTTATCTGGTATCCGGCTAATGGAAGAATACCTGATTATTGGCAAATTAGTTATGTTTACCGTTGTCGGTTAGTACGATTACTTTGAATTAGCCGCAATCTTGTAGATTACCGATAATCCGTCATATTGATTTGGTGACGTTTCGGCCATGAAAAATGGCATGCCATCCATCTACGTAATCTAGGAATTTACCAATTTGTATAACTTACTACTTTTCTGTGAGGTTTACATTTCCCGTTTTTAAAACGCACCTTTTAGGATCAATTGTAAATATACTACTCACATCAATTCAGTTCACTTTCAGAACTTCTCATCTATTTTCAAATAGTTTTATAAACTGGTTATTTGCAGAATGCTAATTGGAATAAAAATTTTTGGCTGAACAAAATATTACTTATTATAGTAAGTATTATAAATTTAATTAGCATACTTTAACAAAAAGATGGGATTTTTCCAAGGCAATATGTGAATAAAATATAGCCAATGCATTTATTTCTAGTCCTAACTTCTAAAATTGTGCATTTATGGTTCTTGACTTGAAGTTGAAGAGAGCCTAACATCTATATGCCATGCATATTGTGGCGTGGATGGGTTCGAAAGATTTGAAGCCAAAGCAGATTAACACTTGCAGAAATTTATTCCAATATAACTCTTCACAGATTCCTTTACAACTCAAGAACTTCTCTTTCTAGTAGACTCAATACAGCTCTATACACAACAATAGAGCACAAACAGCAGTTAAACTTGACACACAACTGCTAAATCACCGCAACAGACAATGCAATACAGTTCTCTATCGGAACTCTCTGAACGCTCGCTGAGACTCAGTATCCCAACTCAGTAATTCCAGTCAGCTCACTCCTGTCAACTAACTCCAGTCAACTACTAACTCAGTGACTCAAATAACTTAGTCAACTCACGGCCGGCCTTATGTAGGAGTCAAACCTTCTTGAAATTTCTAGAGGTAGACATTTGGAGAACTTTCCAGATCGTCGTCGATAAGTCCTATACATGTACATGGGGACCGAAAATGTCGCCAAATGGTCGGCAAGCTTGGCGACAAAAATTGGTCACCAAAACCGTCGCCAACTTGGCTCTATCTCGCCAATTTGGCGACATTGCCATTACCATAATGTTAAATGGCCTGCTAATTGTAAAACTCGCTTCCCAGCGTTATCTCTGTAAAACTCGTTATCAAGCATTAAGACACACATTGCGGGGAAGCAAACTAAAGACGAACTATTGCACTGCCTTATGCGAAATGTACATAAATTTTCCTATTTACAAAATTAACTACTACGAAATATTTACAAATATACAAAAATTCGTAACAATATTAACATGTCTTTAACTAGTTAGCGTATGTTACAGAAATCTATTGCAGAGCATTCGATTAGAGACAGTATTTTGGCAATCGAGTTGGTTTCATCTGCTTGCAGACCGGAAACAACAAATCTCTAACTACAACTTCTGGATAGCACATGCTTGGTTATTGAATTGTACCCGAAGAAAAGGCTTAACAATGACCGTAAACATCTATATTGTCAACTTCCCCTCAAACAATTAAGAATGTATTTGTAACCATGGACATCCTATTACTTAGCATAGATAGGGAGAAGTATTCCATTGGCTTCATCCAAGCCACCATCAATAACAGTCCAAACAATGACTTTTGTGGGGAGAGTGAATGCCGTTGCATTTGAGGCAAATGACAATAAGGCCAGAATTACAACAATGGACGATTTCCGCATTTTTTGAAAACGAGTCAAATTGGTTTATATTTATGAAGAATTTATTTCTGATTCCAAATATTCAAACAAAAGTTCTTGAAGGGTTTATTTTTAAAATTTTAAAATTTTTAAAAATTTTCAAATTATCAATTTTGAGTTTGTTGTTGTTTATTAAAATTTTTAAATTCTTTATATTCAAAATGATATCTTATTTGTTGCAATATCTTATTTAGAAGTATTTTCAATAATTTGTTTGAAGTAAATGCATTACTCAATTACCCGTCTACTGAAGTAACTTTAAATCACATTTTCTCAAAATGCATTTTTTTCATCTTTAGGTACATTTTTCTCCAAAACTTCTAAAGATAAAATCCAAGTTGTTTCAGATCAATTGTAGTCATATTCAATTCGAGCCGAATGTGTCGTTTTATAGCCGAAATGAAACATACAAACTTAGGTTGCAAATTGAAAAAAAAAAAAAAAAAAAAAAAAAAAAAGCTGCAGTAAGCAGGCACTATTGTGTTTATGCCCTTTTCGAAACATTTAGAATTAAATTAAAAAAAAAAAAAAAAAAAAAAAAAAATTAGCATTTTTCCATGTTTTGGAACATCCTGACCTTAAAAAGTTATCTAGAAAAAATGTATGTGTGTGTGTACGTGATCAGAATAACTCCCGAACAAACTGACTTACGATGTTCAAATTTGTTATGAGGGTTGGCGATGACACAAGGACCTACCATTAAGGTTTTCGTTAAAAACGCACATGCGCATAAGGTAGCTGCCATTGAAAAAATTATATTCTTGAATGATTGCTATAAAAACTGCTCAAACGATTTTTTTGTAAAATAGCTGTGGTAATGCCTCTAATGTTTTAAACATCCCCACCTCCAAAATTTCAGAATTTTTTTTATAATGACGTAAAAAGTTAAGAAAAAAACGAATGCCTTCAACACCGAGTTCTCTTTCTTTGAGCATAACTCATCGACGATCGTTTTTTCTCCTTGCCTCAGTTTCACTTATAAGAAAGGATTATATAAGAATTATATAAATAAATATCACAAAAAAACCCAATTTTTAATTTTTTTAATGATTTAAATAAGAATTATTTAAAACAAATATCCCCAAACTGGCCAATTTTTTCTCGATAAATGATGAAAATATAAAAACGTTAAATGACACAAATCCACATCAGTAATATAGTATAATTGAAAGTTGTGCGATATTCCATACCCCTAGTTATTTGAAATCAGGATGTTCCATAACGCGGAGAAAGGCAAAAAATAATCGATTTTTTTATTGACCGAATACTATACTTTCATGACCCTACGTATACACAGTGGTAGAAGTGGAGAAGAAAAAAAGTGGGGGGATGCCCAAAAGTTGGTGACAAGAGCACCCCCCCCCCCCTCTCCCATCTTCAACGATAAATTTTATAATTTAGCATCATATAATGAAAATATTTATTTGTCATCCTACCGCTAATACTGAACAAGGGTTCAAAACTTATTGTTATTTTAATGAATATTCTGCAGGAATCAGGATGTTCCATAGCGCGGAGAAAGGCAAAACAATAATCGATTTTTTTATTGACCGAATACTATACTTTCATGACCCTACGTATACACAGTGGTAGAAGTGGAGAAGAAAAAAAGTGGGGGGATGCCCAAAAGTTGGTGACAAGAGCACCCCCCCCCCCTCTCCCATCTTCAACGATAAATTTTATAATTTAGCATCATATAATGAAAATATTTATTTGTCATCCTACCGCTAATACTGAACAAGGGTTCAAAACTTATTGTTATTTTAATGAATATTCTGCAGGAATCAGGATGTTCCATAGCACGGAGAAAGGCAAAACAATAATCGATTTTTTTATTGACCGAATACTATACTTTCATGACCCTACGTATACACAGTGGTAGAAGTGGAGAAGAAAAAAAGTGGGGGGATGCCCAAAAGTTGGTGACAAGAGCACCCCCCCCCCCCTCTCCCATCTTCTACGATAAATTTTATAATTTAGCATCATATAATGAAAATATTTATTTGTCATCCTACCGCTAATACTGAACAAGGGTTCAAAACTTATTGTTATTTTAATGAATATTCTGCAGGAATCAGGATGTTCCATAGCGCGGAGAAAGGCAAAAAATAATCGATTTTTTTATTGACCGAATACTATACTTTCATGACCCTACGTATACACAGTGGTAAAAGTGGAGAGAAAAAAAGTGGGGCGATGCCCAAAAGTTGGTGACAAGAGCACCCCCCCCCCCCTCTCCCATCTTCAACGATAAATTTTATAATTTAGCATCATATAATGAAAATATTTATTAATCAGGGAATAATTTATACTTCCTACCTCTAACATTGAACAAGGGTTCAAAACTTATTGTTATTTTAATGAATATTCTGCGACCTTTTTACACTTGGAAATAAGAGGATGTTAATGAATAAAAAAACTGGTAAAGCATATCAAGGAACATTTTTTTTTTATGGTTAATATTATTAATATTCAAAACTATTTAAATGATAAAATAAAAAAATAAAAAATATTTAAATAAAATATCCAGAAACGATTACCAGGCCACAGCCTACTGCAATAACACTCTAAATTTGAAGCACAGCCATCTTTTCAATTATTATTTTACGTCTTTTCCCGTAATTGTTTTTTAATGATCAGTACCTGAAGCTAAAAAGAATTGTGTGCAACAATGAATACCGAATGTATGATTACTAAAAAGTAATCAGTTCTTGGAACCTTAATGTGAATAGAAATAACCTCAACATGAATTGAAATAATTATCTCTTGCATCTATTCTATATCTTCTGCCATATAACCTCACATCTGCTGCCTCTTTCTTTGTCCATTATACTTTGGCAAATTGAACTCGAAATCCAATCTCCCTGTTAACGAATCGGTTGGAGGGGACATTGTAATGAACTCTCCGCACAGGCAATTATTTCGAGGGCGATTGCGGATTAGTCTCCGACTGAATGATACATGAGGACCCAAGTAAATAAAGAGATATAAATCTTGGACTCAATAACAACCCCATGAATGGCTTATTCGTTGCTTAATTTTTGGGTTTGCTACATTATGGCTGGCGGATAATTCAATGAATGTATATGAATGGTACGTAGCAATTTCCTGAGTAATTTAAAATGAAAATTCATATCAATTTCCTTATTTCTGTCAGGGGGGAAATGTATATATTGTTGCACAAATTGTCTGTATATAGTGTAAATAGTGATGTATTATTTTAAAATTTTATTGTAATTTATTTTTATCTTATTTTATTTATTAACAGCGATTATACAGGTTAGAAGAAGGTGGCAACACCTAAAGCAATCGAGAAATTTCGAGATGTTTCTTTTTCGATGAATTGGCTGGAAATTTCGGGATTGTTCTCACGGGCCTGCTATATAAAAGAACGGAGATCGGGAAAGTTCTCAGATTGATTTCGGACTTCGATGTGAGCTGATCGCTTTGTTTACCGGAGAGAGCTTGTATAATCGCTGTGTTCGAAGTTGTTCTGACTGAAGCTTGTGTTGAAGCTTGAGATTGATTAGACTGTTGTCTTTGAATATATTTTGCGCCTTTGAAGAGTGAATAAATAGTAGTTTTTATTTTAAAAACTGTGCCATCATTGCCTCAGCGGAAAAATTCATAACAATATATATTAAATAAAGTTTCTTAGAATCAGGATAATGCTTATTACAAGGAATGTGCTGTTGCAATGCTGAGGCATCAGTTAACAATTAGTACAAGACGAGGCGTGTGGAACTTTCATTTAATTGGTCACTGCATTTAAGGTGTATGTATACCCTAGAACATTTTTTTTAAATTCTGAGTTTAAAAATCCAATTCTTTTTTACATTAGTTTGAAAGTATATATGATTAAAATAATTTCATAAAAAAATTTCAAATTTCGAGAATTGTTAATTTGTTAATTAAGCTTTAATTAGATATTTAGTACCTTTTTCAAACAATGATATATCAAATTCTAATTTACTTAGAAACGCAATTCTACTTGGAAACCATTAAAAATATTATTTTTAATGTTTTTAAACTCAGTTAAGTTTCTTATATAGAAGACTTTTTGTTTTACAATTTATTTTGTGTGAAAACATTAAAAAAATCTATATTTTCAAAGAATTCTAAGATTTAAAATTCCCTAAAAAATCAATTTCTCAACCAATATTATATAATTGAGTTTCAAAACATCTAGCATATTATGTAGATTTCTATGATATAAAAAAAATTATAATTGGACATTTTGTTATTGAATTATCGTTGTTTGAATAAAGCGTGACATAATCAAAATACAGTTCGTCAGAGAACAGGTTTAAAGTTTTAAAAACGTGGTATCTAACAGGGGAAGTACCTACCTATAATTGATTGTAACTTAAAAACTATTAAGGATATTTTCAAACGTTTAGTATTGTTTGAAAGCTAAAGTATCAGAGAATATTATGATATCATAACAAAAAATTTAATATTCTTATCGATTTTCAGGAATTGTAGGGTATACATACACCTTAAAATTGGCATAGATTCGTGTAGTTTACAGTTTTCTTCTACACATTTTGATTATTTTCTTTTTAAAAAAAATGAGAATGACGATTGTTTTGGGCGTTAATTATTACATTGGTAAGAAACGTTCATTTTGCGTTATATTGTTTGATAAATATTACAATATCTTTTCTTGTAAATGAAACAGAGATTAAACAGTCGTTGATGGACAATATCAAGGGAAGTGAACCCTGCACTAATGATATTCGTTGTTTATCTTTTTGCGCAGTTTATCCCATTTCTATGGAAATTTCAGAAGTAGGGATTTTCATTAATATTAAAATGACACCATTTTCTTTCTCAGACTCAAATTACTTTTTAAATTACAATAGGTTTTGTGAACCTGTTTCGTATCACGTTCATTAGTGTTGTAAACTTTAAACGCGTTTTCTGAAGAATGACATTTTGGTGTTATATGACTTTACGGCCAACGGTCATAACTTCGTAATAAATGGTCCGATTTACAAAATTCTAATTTTGTTTTGTATACACTAGTTGTGAATGTGTTTTCTATGGAGAATCTAATATAAGGTGATACGCCAGTAATTGACCACATGCCAGTAGTTGACCAAAATGACACAAAAAGGAAGTAAACAAAAATTGTTGTGATGGTATTCTAATTTTTATTGGTTAAAATATATCCAATAACTAATGAAAGCCCATGCCAAAAGTTATAGGGGTAAACAAGCTTCCATTTGGATGATAAAAATTAACAAACACAAAGGTATGTCACAGGGTCTCATATGAGTGACTGACACTATTAGTGAAGGGTGGTTTAGCTTCTCTTTGATTTATTAGCATCAACATGAATAATTCCTAAATGGTTTAATACAAATAATGTATGTGGATCATTTATGTTTGTTTTATATTAATATACAAGTAGTTTTTCTTTAAACTAATAAACAAATTATGAAAAACAGATGGTCAATTACTGATCAGGCTAAGTGTTATATTTTTAGTAATTGACCAAAATGGTCAACTACTAAATTTTTATTTACTTGCATATTTTCTGGGAAAAAACAAAGTGATAACAAAGGTTTATGCTTTTATTGCAATCTTCACTTACTATTTGTCCCGAAAAATTGATTTTTTCAGTAATTGACCATTGTAGTTAATTGGTGTCGATAAGGGTGTTAAGTATTAGTTTTTCAACTTTAGAATACAAAAGTAAGTCATTTTTAAACTCTAAGATGGATTTTCTTATTGCATGTGTACATTAGATCATTTTTAAATATACTAGGCTTACTTTCTTAACATAATTTTTTTTTTAAAAGTCAAGAAATGGTCAAAAGTCAATTTTAAGTATACTTCCACTTTACCCTACACAAATATTATGTAGGTTACTTACAATTTTTATTTAAACTAACACTTTGGTACATAAAATGTCTGTCAGAATTTTATAAATTGTTTTATTTCTTGAAAAATTCAAAAAATCCGATCAAATGGTCTGTTGATAGAAAATAATTGGTCAAAGATAAGCCGGAAAATTTACAGATCACTAACACCCTTGTAAATATCAAAATTACTTTTCACACCTTAAATGAATAAGATATATATTTAGTAATATTTTTTAATATGAACAGGAAAAAATTAAATTAGAAAATTAACTTAAATATTGATAAGAAATTGAGTTAAATAAATCATTAAGGAAGTTTTTTTTATAGGTTTAAGCATATACCTAGGCTATAAGAATTCTGAAATCATTAAAATTAAACACTCATGGAAGGGAAGAAATCCTTTCTCAAGTACACCGAAGAGGTCTTGAAATCTACGCTTTTTCAAGAGAAAATATTGGGAAAATAAGAGAAACTGCCAGAAAATACAACATTCCTCATTCTACGTTGATTAATAAGCTAAGAGGGAAAACCCCAGAATTTAGAAAAATGGGCCCTCAACAATTCTTACACCCTCAGAAGAAACTCTTCTATGTAATTGGATAAATGCCAATGCAAGAAAATGATTTCCATTAGAAAAACGGATGATTTTGAAACTATTCAAGAAATAATATCCTCTACATTTGATTCTTTTCATCTAAATTTATTCAAAATTGAAAGTATAGGATTAGATAATCTTTTCTATATTATTTTGATTTTCTTGTTTTAATTTTTTGAATAAAATACGCATAATTACCTACCAGTAAAACTAACTTTGATAACTAAAGTTTATAAAACCATCATACTATATTTTACACTGATGTTCCTGTATTTTCATGGATTAAAATTGATTATATTTATTTTTATTTTCTTTTTTTAGTTCATTTAATAGTTAATTTATGAATATTAGAGCATTTTATAACAGAATTTAACAATTAACTTTTGGTTTTATTCTGGAAATGGAAGTGGTCAATTACTAGCATGGCTGTGGTCAATTACTAGCATGGCTGTGGTCAATTACTGGCAAAATTGCTTTTGATAAGAAATTCTGATGATATTTTAAATTGTAAAAAGGACTGGAACACCATGTTAATTTATTATTGAGCTTCATTAATCAATTGATATTTTGGGAAATTTTCAGAACATTCCGTTAATAATTTTTTAAGAAAAAAAATTAAATGTGTAAAAACTTGCACTAACTGGTCAATTACTGGTAGGTTCACCCTATATTGCTATAAACAAATTTTGTATGTTTATTTTAATCTTAAATTTTTGTTAAAAACTATGTTTTTTTTTAAATTTTTATTTAAAAACTTATGATTGAATAAATATTGAAGCCAAATTCAAAATTCTTCATAGGAATATGCGTCAATATAATGTTTCTTTTTTGCAATAAAAATAATACCCCTAAGTTAATTACAAGTTTATTTATGTATGTTCTAATAATGTCATAATTAGTCACTTTAATTGCAATTAGCTGATTAGAAAATTGACGGGAAAAAAAGTTTTTAAATAAAAATGCATCATTTTTAAATCTGATGTACTGCCAAAAAGTTTGAAATTATAACCTAAAAATTTAAGAAAATCATCTCAATTGTATACGTGTACCTTAAAAGGGTCTCTATTTCTTTATTTTCACTAATTTTTTGGTCCTCTAATGATTTAACTTTTTATAAACTGTTTGTGCAAAATTGAAAGTCTTGATTACCTTATTTTGAATAAGCTAGAAGTTCTTCCGTATTAATTGAATTGGCAATATAATTTTTTTTTACAGGACACATTTTAAATAGCAATACGAAATCCTCAGCAAATTATTAATTATCGGAATTATTATCGGAAAATGATAATATCGGTCCACTAAAATTTAATTTTTAAATACAACGTACTTTTTACAAAAATAAAAAATATCTTGAATGAAAAATTAATGGCTAAGGAAAGAATTTTTTTATTATGTATAGGTATTATATGTCTGTGTGACAATTTTTTTAGAAATATAATGTTTTTTTTTTTTTTTTTTTTTTTTTTAATAAATATAAAGCTTGATAAAGATAACACTTTATGTTTACGCGTTTTCATATAAGCCAAGAGCAATTAATTTGTTTTTCAAAGTGAAAGCTTTCTGTGATGCATAATTACATAAAGAAAAGATTGTCTTCACAGAATATTGATGGATGAATTAGAAATAATAAAAATATAATTTTTTTTTATAATCTCAGAGTCAAAATATTGATTTTTTTTTTTTTATGTTGATTGCTCCACACATTTGAAAAGCCAATCGTCAGTGCTTCTGGAGATTTGAATTTGTAACATCTCTAAAAAACATTAGTGCTTGAAAAACGCACTTAATTGACATTTCAATTAGTGATGCATAAATAACAAGGGTAACTATAACAGCGCCAATTAGTGATTCTCAAATAACAGGGATAACTGTAATAACTCTCATTAGTGATGTTTATTTAACAGGGGTAACTGTATTAACGCCCATTAGCGATGTTTAAATAACAGGGGTAAATGTAATAACGCCCATTAGTGATTTTTGAATAATATGGGTATGTGTGAAACTGATATAATGCAAATTAGGGATGTTTAAATAACAGGGATAACTGTAATAATGCCCATTAGTGATGTTTAAATAACAGGGGTAAATGTATTAACGCCCATTAGCGATGTTTAAATAACAGGGGTAAATGTAATAACGCCCATTAGTGATTTTTGAATAATATGGGTACGTGTGAAACTGATATAATGCAAATTAGGGATGTTTAAATAACAGGGATAACTGTAATAATGCCCATTAGTGATGTTTAAGTAACAGGAATAACTGCAATAACGTCCATTAGTGATGTTTAAATAACAGGGGCAACAATTATAACGTCCATTAGTGATGCTTAAATAACAGTGGTAACGGTAATAACGCCCAGAAGTGATGTTTAAATAACAGTGGTATTTGTAATAACGCCCATTAGTGATGCTTAAATAACAGGGATAACTAATAATGCCAATTAGTGATGTTTAAATAACAGGGATAACTAATAATGCCAATTAGTGATGTTTAAATAACAAGGTTAACTGTAATAACTCTCATTAGTGATGTTTAAATAACAGGGATAATTTGGTGGGGATTCAAATCACATATGGAATTATAAATAAATATTATTCTATTAAGAAATGTATGAACTATTTTTTAAAAGCAATATTTTTGTTGACGAAATTGCTGTTCACCTTTAAATTATAAAAAGTAACATCAAGGGGTAAAGCATACAATTGACAGCTAAAAGCGATCCATGATAGTTCTTGATGTATAGCTCTACCACGACTATACTTTTTTGGATATATAGACATTATGGTCAACATTGTCCACTTATCACTTGTAGACTGAGAGGCGACTGCAATTTTTGGACCCCATCGAACATCATTCCGAATTTTTTATAGAAATTGCAGAAAAGTGAGTAGATTACGAATCCACTGGTCTGCCGTTACAAAAATGGCCGAAACTAGTTAAAAATCGACTTTTAATAAGTTGAACTAAATCCAATTGCCAAATGCGTCATAACTTGCCAAATAATGAGCATTTTTTTTTTTTTTTCATTTGGTAATCCTCACTCTGTAATTTTCAATAAAGAAGGTTGAAGACGATTCGGCCGTGTGACTATGGCTTACTTGCATATTTCACAAATGAGCCGAATTGGCAATAAACATTTCGTCACTGATGACATAACTGATGTCGTCAATTTGGCTTACTTTTAGAAGATACAAGTTTTCCGAGATAGAGATCAGAAATCGTTTGAATTTACTTTCGTTTTCTCATTGAAAATCAAAATACAGTGGGTTGCCAAACGAAAAAGTTTGTTCTCTTTTTGGCAAGTTATGACATATTTGGCAATCGGATTTAAGTTCAACTCATTCCAAGTCGATTTTTGATCAGTTGCGGCCATTTTTGCCACGGCTGACCAGTGGATTCGAAATCTACTCACTTTTCTCCAATTTCTATAAAAAATTCAGAATGACGTTCGATGAGATCCGAAAATTGCAGTCGCCTTTCGTACTATTGTGATTTCCAGATTGTAATTTGGTTCTCATTTTAACACAAACTTAACGTCCCTCTCTCACACTTGACAGTTATCTAATTTAAATCCATGTAAGATTATTCTAGGAATTCTTTATCGATAAAAAAACCGTGAAAAAGGATAAAATGCATTGGACAAACATTTTAGAAACTGAGCACATTATGCTAAAACCAATGCATGATCAATAAGACGAATACCGAGGTAACATTTTGTAACCTTTAACCTACACTCCTTGCATCTCCAAGCAGACTGATGCAATGGCTATTGATTAAGTAACCAGAGCACATTTACATTAACCCTCCTGACAACACATGTTCACATAGATGCTACTTGGAAAAAGCCAGTTGGTTTTGGTATGTTGTAGTAGAGATATATCTGCAGATAATTTGGGTATGGTAAAGGTTTTATTGAAGTTCGATGTACAGCTGGCACTTTAGGGTGCCTCGAATTCTACGATTCAGACTTTTTTTCGAATATGAAAATGCCTGATCCCCGAAATTTTCCATTTTAGGATCCTTAATATAGAATACAAACATATTTTCCTTTCAGATAATTTTTTAAATATCTCACACTCGCTTAGAAATTTCGATTTTTAAAAGTGTTTGTTGGAAAGCTAGACTTCGTTGTTCAAAGCGTTTTTTTTTTTTTTTTTTAATTTGAAAATGCTTGAATATAATTGGTTGTTTTCAGATTATCTGGTGCCGTCAGCAACACGAGGGCTATAATGCACCGAAACATTCGTCAAGTCAACATACATTTACAAACACCCATGCCTAACACGGGACTCGAACTCGCAACCTCGCGGTCAAGAAGCTAGCACGCTAACCACTATACCGTATGATCGGCGCTTGGATCGGCGGGATATGGAGTAAAAATACTTTGCACAGACAATTTTTAAATGTCTTGAAATCACTTCAAAATTTCCAATGTTTAAAATTTGTTTATAAGAAATTAGATTTTGTTATCGAAGATAATTTTCGAATCTATAAACGTTAAGTTTTCTTTCAGGATTCTGAAAATGGATTTTTTTTTTTTTTTTTTTTTAATTTTGACATATATTTTTATTTCGCACAAGTACCAATTATAAAAATTTCAGGTTGTATGTTTAATTTACCTTTAATCTGATTTAGTGTCAAAACTTGTTACTCTTGTTGGTTGGTTGTTTTCAGATCATCTGGCTCCGTCAACAACACGAGGGTTATAATGCGCCGAAACATTCGTCATTAGACAAGCCAACATACATTTACAAACACCCATGCCTAACACGGGACTCGTACCCGCAACCTCGGGGTCTAGAAGCTAGCACGCTAACCACTATACCGTTTGGTCGACTTTACTCTTGTTGACTCTGATATGTCTAACTCTTCTTTTCTTGCCGAGCAAAGTTGTTGATATTCTGTAGTTACCCTTTCAACCGTTTGTGTGAGACAACGAAAACTTGGAATATTGCAGTAATAAACTTTAATATTCTTTGCTTTTGACAAGTTTTACCAAATTATCATCAGACAGCATGTGAGCTGCAATTGGTAGCTTTGTTCAAGCCACTGATCTTTGACTGCGACTTCTCTATAGCTTATAAGCATTTCTGATCTGCAAGCAGATGAAGCCGATTGAATAGTGCCCCTCATTTACGAACTTGTTGAAAATCTGTTGCTATTTTCAAGATCCCTTCGACGGTTGATATGGAACAAAGGAAACTTGGGATTTTGAAGTACCAAACCTTAATATTCTTTACTTTTGACAAGTTTTTCCAAATTATCATCAGATTGCATGTGAGCGGTAATCGGTATCTTTGTTCAAGTCACTGTTCCCTAACTACAACTTGTGAATGGTATATAAATGGTTTCTTCGCTGCAAGTAGATCAAGCCAATCAAATACTTCCCCCCTTCCATCTACGAACTTGTTGAAAATCTGTTGTCATTTTCATGATCCTTTTGACTGTTGAAGTGTGACAAGGGAAATTTGGGATATTGAAGTACCAAACTTTAATATTCTTTACTTTTGACAAGTCTTTCCAAATTATGATCAAACAGAATGTGAGCGGTAATCGGTAGCTTTTTTCAAGTCATTGATCCCTGACTACAACTTGTGAATGACATATAAATGGTTTCTTCGCTGCAAGTATATGAAGCCAATCAAATACTTCCCCATCTACTAACTTGTTGAAAATTTGTTGCCATTTTCATGATCCTTTTGACCGTTGATGTGTGACAAAGGAAACTTGGGATATTGAAATACCAAACTTTAATATTCTTTACTTTTGACAAGTCTTTCCAAATTATCATCAAACAGAATGTGAGCGGTAATCGGTAGCTTTGTTCAAGTCACTTATCCCTGACTACAACTTGTGAATGACATATAAATGGTTTCTTCGCTGCAAGTAGATAAAGCCTATTGAATACTTCCCCCATCAATGCTTTGAATAAGTTGATCATGATTCCCATTCTAACTAACGAACTTCCTAATAGAGATCATTATGGTGATTGTTAAGACTTCTGCGACTTCAAATCACTTAACCAAGTATGCAATATCTAGAAGTTGTTGTTAGAGACGAGTGGTTACAGCCCAAGTACTCCAATCAACAATGTCAATGTATTCTTGTATTCTCAGATTAGAGATTCAAGGGGAGGTGCTTGCGGTTATTATTCTTCATGAAGAGTTGCATATTTTCTATATTACCAAAATATCCGCTACACTGGATGATGGAGTCAACTTAAACTCTCAGATTTTCTGGTAGATACTTTGAAGAATTCTTAACTGCTACACACTTTTATCTCTATTTGTATAATGCGCAAAATAAACAAGCAAACAAACAAACAAACCGACAAATAAATAAATAAATAAATAAACAAACATATAAACAAATAAATAAACAGACAAACAAACAAATGAACAAATAAATAAACAAACAAACAAACACACAAACAAACAATTAAATAAATAAATAAATAAATAAATAAGTAAATAAATAAGTAAATAAATAAATAAATAAGTAAATAAATAAATAAATAAATAAATACGAAACTTAAAAAATTAAAAAAAATCCGAACGATGGCAGTATTTTTAAAATGTATCTCAAGTCGCAAAATCTTAACAGATTGAACGTCTCCCCTAAAGATTGCCTAATAAATTAGTTTACATTCCCAACTACCCCTGATAATTCAATAAATCTAATTATTAGTCAATTTTCAAGAAAAAAGTCCAACATGGTAAAACATATTAAATAAGTAAGGCAATTGAAGTTAGCAATTTGAAATATTGTCAATATAATCCCGAGTTCACCATGATAAAACTGAGGACATAAAAACGGTTATTAAAATTTAATTATAAAGGACAAGTTAAATCGATCGATTTTTTTTTTCATCCCATCCCTTTATTTATCACTTCGTAGGAAAATCCGGAAAAAAATTCTGGAAAGTCAAGACACTTTGAAGCTTCATCTTTTGGAAGCGAGGGCATCATGATTAAGTCCAATTAGGTTTCGCATGTCATGTACTGCATTGGAGTGATATTTAAATAGCGACTCAATGTGAATCATGGTTAAAATTGCTACATAGGTCCTTGTTGATTTTTGTTTGGTTTTACCGGAAAAACGAACGAATATAGTTGATAAGAACAAGTTCAGAAAGAAAGTAAATAAGGCAAGAAACAAAATTCGTGAAAACGAGTTAGAGATACTGAGATAGACATCAAATAGGATCAGATTCTTTAATAGATAGCAGGCCATCCAGAGATAAAATCTGAAGATCTCATATAGACTGAGAGGCGACTGCAATTTTTGGACCCCATCGAACATCATTCTGAATTTTTTATAGAAATTGGAGAAAAGTGAGTAGTACGAATCCACTGGTCTGCAGTAGCAAAAATGGCCGAAACTGGTCAAAAATTCGACTTTTAATAAGTTGAAATAAATCCAATAGCCTAATGCACCATAACTTGCCAAATAATGAGCATTTTTTTCACTTAGTAACCTTCACTCTTTAATTTTCAGTTAAGAAGGTTGCAGACGATACGGATGTGTGGCTATGGCTTACTTGTATCTTTCACAAATGAGCCAAACTGGCAATAAACATTACGTCACTGATGACATAACTGATGTCGCCAATTTGGTTTACTTTTAACACACACACACACACACACACACACACACACACACACACACACACACACACACACACACACACACACACACACACACACACACACACACACACACACACACACACACACACACACACACACACACACACACACACACACACACACACACACACACACACACACACACACACACTTTTTTGAAATCAGGATGTTCCAAAACGTGGAGAAAGGCGAAAATATCGATTTATTTTTTAATGCCATACTTTCACTACCCTATGTATACATATGGGTAATTGAAAGTAATACATCTGACGAGATTCGTATTAATCGTATAATTTGTGATGCTGTTTTATGCTCCATTGTGATTCGAACTATTGTCAAGTCGATATTGGCCAGCGGATTTATGCTACTTGGGGAATCTTAAAATATTTAGAATAGCGTGTGTTGTTTTTACGCCCAACAGATGGCGCTGTTTATCAAAGAGCATGTATTTATCTGTCACTGGTGTGCTGTCTATATAAAAGGTATATAGAAGTACGCTTTTATTTCGAATGCCACGTTGTGTCGAAATTTCAATGCAATTGGGGAAAAACTTCAGAGATATAAGATTTTGGACAAACGAACATTTACATTTTTATTTATATAGATTTTGGGTAATTTTTTAAAATTTCCTAGTATATAATGTTTGCTTTTTACATCTATATAATATAAGTATTACTTTATAAATATTACTTTTTGTTTAGGCTACTAGGAAAGAAGAAGTAGTCGAAATAATAGTTACACGTGAGTTTTATTTTCAGAAAAGTAATTTTTTGTTTTGTTTTAACCAAGGCAATATCGTATTCTTTGAAATAGCTGATCTTTCCCTTTTTTGTAGTGGGACAATATTTCTATTGATAGTTAAAGAAATTCTTAGTTCCTCAAACAAGATGCCGGAAAAAATTCAGTTAGGCTTGTAAAAAATACCAAATTCAATTTGCTAGAAAAAAGTAGTTTTTTTTTTATTAAACTAGTTCTTTACATCACCTTCTGGAATCCGAAAACATTCTTTAATAGAGATATTCTTTGGTATTTTACATGTTTTTTTTTCTTTTTTTTTATACTTCTTGTAACTCGGAAATAATTAAATAAGATGAATTGGGAAAGACAAGAAAAAAGTTTTCTTGTAGAGTCATTATTTTACCGATGATGATTTATTTATGCTTTTTAGAGCGTTATTGGAAATGAAATTATGTTTAGTCTTTATGTTAGATGTAATCTGTGAAACACAGTTTAAAAAATAAATGTGGGCTCTAAGAATTAATAGCTGATGGTCTTTTTTTTATGTGAAAATAAGTATTTCCATTAGCTGTTTGAAATAAATTCCTTATAAAAGTTATACTATTAATCTTTATTTTTTGCGTTTTGAATAGATTTAGCCATAAACTGTCTACAATTTACTGTTGTTCGTGCAGTATCATTATTTTTTTCAAGTACGCGTAATTAGGTTTGTATGCAAGAATAAAAAATGCAAAAGAAATTTTATTATATACTTAGACATAAATTATTTAGACATAAAATACTACATTTAAAAGTATGCTTGTACTAAAGACATTCAAATAATGTTATTCTCATGGTTTGAAAATTTATATTGATTAGTTGGGACTAGTATACTTTAAAAATATATTATCATCGCTTGTAACTATTGATATTCTTCATAAAAAGATTCAATAATATTGTTACGAATTTTTGTATATTTGTAAATATTTCGTAGTGTTAAATTTTGTAAATAAGAAAATTTATGTACATTTTGCATAAGGCAGTGCAATAGTTGGTCTTAAGTAGGCTTCCCTGCAATATGGGTCTCCATGCTTGATAACGAGTTTTACAGAGATGACGCTGGGAAGCGAGTTTTACAAGGAACAGGGCATTTAACATTATGGTAACGGCAATCTCGCCAAATTGGCGAGATAGAGCCAAATGTCGCCAAACTTGGCGTCCATTTGGTAACATTTTCGGTCAACATGTACATGTATAGGACTTTTCGTCTACGATCTGGAAAGTTCTCCAAATTACTTACTCTAGAACTTTCAAGAAGGTTCGTCGCCTCCCCTATATAAGCCCGAGTTAGTAGTTGACTGAGGTTAGTCAGTTGACTGGAATTACTGAGTTGAGATACTGAGTCTCAGTGAGCATTCAGAGTAATTTTAAAGCGAACTGTATTGCATTGTCTTTTGCATGGATTTTAGCAGTGGTGTTGTCAAGTTTTTAACTGCTGTTTTGTGCTCTATTGTTGTGAAAAGAGCTGTATTGAGTCTACTAGAACGAGAAGTTCTGGAGTTGTAAGAGAATCTGCGAAGAGTTATATCGGAATAAATTTCTGCAAGTTTTGATCTTTTTTGGCTTCAAATCTTTCGAACCCGTCCACGCAACAATATTATTTTAATTTTTGACTCGAAATCAAGAAGGTTTTAGTATAATTTCTCATTTAATATTCTAAAGTGATCAGTTTTATAGATATCAAAATTTATTATAAGTTTTTTTTTTTATTCAATAGCAATTTTTTCGAAAACTTGAATGAAAGCTGATAATTTTTTAATAGAAAACTTTTTAGTTTGAATTAGAATAATATATGAAGTGCGATTTTATTTTCCTTGTATATCAACATTCTTTTTTTTTATCAAGATGTTTACGACTTAAATGCAAATTTTGTTTCATATTATAATTATGAACAAGCGATTTGTTCTAGATATTTCCTACGAAAGAAAAAAGATTTCTGTATGATTATGATAAATAAATCTTTTTTCTTTGGAAGGAAACATCTAGAACAAATCACTCGTTAACATTTAACTGGCATACCAGAATATTTAAATTAGTGTTAACGTTTTTATCTTTTAACCTTTTGTGTATCAATGATTTTTTGGTAGAAGGAAATAAATTAGTTTAATACATATTTAAATGTTGTTTATATTCAAAGAATGTTTTTAAAAATTTTCTTTATCTATTTAACAAAAAAATTGTTTACCTTAGCTATTTTGTTATTCACTGAAAAGATAAATAAAATAAATATATGAGTAAACACCATAAGAAGTTATTAATAATGCATACAGTTTTCTATTGCCCACATTTTAAAATTATTATTTAAACATATGGCACCACTTGCAGGTAACTTTATTTTACAAATGAATGTCTTCCTGTTTTTGAATAAACTACAAATAGTTTGAGAAAATATTTTAAATTTTTTATACATAGTCTTCGGAGTAAATTGGGCGAATTTATGCAAAAGCAGGCTAATAGCATTAAAATTTCGCTTACCAGCTAATTGAATAAAAACTTCCAATTAAGGAAGTTTTTTTTTTTAGCGAGACAACAGATTCAATTTTTAAGTGAATTATATATACAGTGAAGTATATTATACAACAATTTAGTAACATCACTCGTTTCAATATTCTATTGAAAATAAGTTTTAAGTTATTTATCTAATTTTCAACTTATTAATTACCTAAGGGTTAAATCTTCGTAAGCATTACGGAAGTTGGTATCTGCAAAAGGAAATGTCTGTGTAAAGTTTGGGGTATATTTCTTTTTCTCTTGAAGATGCGTCTTTAAATTTATAACTTCTTAATTGAATGAAAAAAGAGCAAATAGATTTAGCGTTTACATATATATTTAAAAAATAATTTGTTTCGATGATATTGTTATGAATTTTTCCGCTGAGGCAATGATGGAACAGTTTTTACGGTATAAAAATACATATTCCCTCTTCAGGAAACTCACAAAATTTATTCAAAGGCAACGGTCACTCTCAAGCTTCAACACAAGCTTCAGCAAAAACAACTTCGAATACAGCGATTATACAAGCTCACTCCAATAGGTAAACAAAGCGATAGGCTTTCATCGAAGTCCGAAGTCAATCTGAAAACTTTCCCGATCTCCGGTCTTTATATACTTGGCGCGAGAGAACATTCGCGAAATTTCCAGCCAATTCGTCGGAAAAGAAACATCTCGAAATTTCTCGATTGCTTTAGGTGTTGCCACCTTTTTCTAACCTGTATAATCGCTGTTAAAAAAATAAAATAAGATAAAAATAAATTACAATAGAATTTTAAAATAATACGTCACTATTTACACTATATACAGACAATTTGTGCAACAATATACTCAAAACTAGCTCATTTGTTGGAAGTTTGTTAGCCTCATTTTGAATGCAACTTTTTGGAGCGAACAAAGCTATGTCCAGGTACAGACTTTTGTGCTTCACGAACCTATTTTCTATTGTTTGGATAACTGTATCCCTAATGCAATTGAACACATTAACTCCAAATTTATCTTCCAGTGAAGAATGAATAATGAACTTTTTTGTCATCACACACTTCTGATGTCATCTTCTTGAGTTTCTATTGTCATTTTATTCTAAACTCTTTCAGGATATCTCTGTCTGAAGAATGTTCAATCTTTTCTGTAAACTACAATAAGAAGGTTTTGGCTGCAACAAAGTTCCGTTAAATCTGTTTAGAACAGCCTTGAGTCTTGAGACAGCTGACTACACCAACCTCCATGCTTGATCGTAGTCTAGTTTTTTTTTTTTTTGCAGATAGTCAGACAGTGGTGTTGTAATCTTGAAAATTTTGAAGAAAAATCACAGCAGCCATCTCTATCGATTTAAAACTAGCGAATTTCTGGAGAAGAGCTGTATCTTCATTTCTGACTTTGACATCAAAATATATGGATGAAGATATCTTAAGTAAATCTATTGCTATCTTGAAGAAAACTTATTTATATGGTTGAAACTGGTCATTTTATGACTGAGATATCCAGAAGTTAATCTTTCCAATTATCTTGACACTCGCATTGCTTCGACTTAACCAACGAGTTGCTCGAGTAGTTTCCAGCTTATAAGCTGGACTTTCTTCTGTATGTTGTTGCTGTCTCTTTAACGATTCTTTTAAGAAAACTTTTGCTTCTTGGAGCAGAAATAAAATGGACATAGTGATGGGCAGTACCTGTATAGTATCCAAGTGTCCTAAATTTAATACATGGCCTGGGCATTTCACCATATATGAATGTTATTTTGTGTTACGTCCGATAGTTTAGCAGTAAGACCATTGTAGAGTCAACTCATATTTGAGTCACCATCAAAGGCATTTGCCACGCAATCTTTGATAGGAATATCCACTTATTTCAGAGTATTATTTGATTAAGTTAATAGCTCCTCAGTCGTTGTTGGAGTGACACACTTTAAACCTAACAATTTTTCAAATGCTTTATGGTCTTCCACATAGCGAACCATTAACGCACACTGATCGTAACCAGAAATGTCTTTTGTTGTGTCGTTTAATAGTGAGTACTTAACTGCTTCTCTTACTACACTTTATGATATTGTTTTCGTAAGAAGAGAAATATAGCACGTTTCTCTCGTTGGTATAAGGGGGCCAAAGGCACGTCACGAAGAGGGTGCGGGGGAAATCGTTCCACTGCTCCCCCCCCCCCCGGTCCAGCTCGATCCTGAATCTTCCTAGTCTCAGAGCTAACAACTAAACAAGACAGTCAATGGTAGAAATACTGAATATAAAATTTCTATTTATCTGAACGAAGATCGTCTCTTTTTCCTGGCTGCCAAAAATAATATCTAAAATTTGTACCAAACTATATTTTGATGAAAAACAATTACTAAACGATATGAAAAAACATTGTAATCATAACATACATTATTATGCTTGTATAGAGACAAATTCTGGCGACTTTTTCAGATATTTCTATATTACATTAAACAAATAAAATTTTTTATCGGTTCATTCTAAAACCTGTCCTGATTGCTCGGAATGTAATGGAAGATTAATGCTTTCCGTCATAACCGTGCTTCTTAGCAATGCTTTTTCAGTTGGCTTGGCGAATAATTTGGTATATGGCTCTATAGTTTCATTTTATCAGGTTGGATAAAACATTTTACTATCAATTTCAAAACACAATTCGGGTTTCGGAGTGTGATTGGAATATCTTACAAAGGCACCAAAAAACGTGCCTGGTGTCTAACAGAAAAGTATCATAATAGTTGATACATAATTGTAAGCATATGACTTAGAAGATAATGTTGCGTGGACGGGTTCGAAAGATTTGAAGACAAAGCAGATCAAAACTTGGAGGAATTTATTCCAAAATAACTCTTCACAGTTCTCTTACAGCTCCAGAACTTCTCGTTCTAGTAGACACCATACAGCTCTTTTCACCTCAATAGAGCACAAAACAGCAGTTAAAAACTTGACAACACAACTACTCAATCGCCGCAAAAGACAATGCAATACAGTTCGCTTTAGAACTACTCAGTAATTCCAGTCAACTAATGGACTCAGCTAACAACTTACTCAGTGACTCAAAATCAGTCAACAACAACTCAGTCAACTAACTAACTCTACTCACGACCGTCCTTATATAGGAGTGGTGAATCTTCGCGAAACTTCCAGAAAGATAAATTTGGAGAACTTTCCAGATCGTAGTCGAAAAGTCCTATACATCTATATGGGATACATGTACTGAAAATGTCGCCAATTGGTCACCAAGTTTGGCGACATTTGTCAATTTCTCGCCAAATTTGGCGACAAAAATTAGTCGCCAAACTCGCCAATTTGGCGAGATTCCCATTACCATAATGTCAAATGCCCTGCTCCATGTAAAACTTGCTTCTCAGAATTACCTCTGTAAAACTCGTTATCAAGCGATAACACCCATATTGCCGGGAAACCAACTTAACGACGAACTATTGCACTGCCTTATGCGAAATGTACATTAATTTTACTATTTACAAAATTAACACTACGAAATATTTACAAATATACAAAAATTCGTAACAATAACAATGGAACTAACTTCCATTTTTAGTTTCAATTACCCATATGTATACATAGGGTAATGAAAGTATAGTATTCGGTTAAAAAAAAAATCATTTTTTTTGCATTTCTCCATGTTTTAGAACATCTTGATCTCAAAAAAGTGATCTAGAAAAAATGTATGTCTGTGTGTACATGATCAACATAACTTCCAAACAAATTGACCTACGATGTTCAAATTTGGTGTGAGGGTTGGTGATGACACAAGGAATTACCAATTAGGTTTTGGTCAAAATCGCGCGTGCATAGGGTAGATCCCATTCAAAAAACCATGTTTTTCAGTAATTGCTAAAAAACGGCTCTATCGATTTTGTTCAAAATCGTTGTGGTTTATGCCTCTTAAGATGTTCTAAATATCCCCACCACCAAACTTCCCGTAAAAATGCTTTAATGGCGTAAAAAGGGTAAAAACGAATGCCTTTAACACAGAGTTCTCTTTCATTGAACATTCCTCATCGACGATTGTTTTTTCTTCTCCCCTCAGTTTCACTTATAAGAAAGGATAATATAAGGATTATCAAAAAGGATATCGCCAAAATCCCCATTTTGGCGGAGTGTTTTTTTAGACCCATACAAGAATTATTGCAAAAAGTATCGTAAAACTGGCCATTTCTTTTAAATGAATGATGAAAATATAAAAACGGTAAATGACACAAATCCAAGTTAGTATTATAGTGTAATTGAAAGTTGTGATATGTTTCACACCCATAGTAATAATATCTTTCTTAGAAACAAGGAGCAATTTCAAAGAACATGATTATCTACAAATTAGCATGCCACCCATAAAATTAATATAAAACATTATTTTTATTCTTACTCATTTCACAAATTGAATTTCAGTTTAATTTAGAAAAATGCGGATACATTTTAATCGATGCAGTCATGACATGGTAGGCACTTCTTCCAGTTCTACATATATACTAAACTTCAACTTAACTAGACATCACTTAGACGGTAGATCGCCACAGTGCTCATAGGTATTTAATCCATTTTGGCTGCGTGAAAGCATAATGTTCGCCAAACCACAACCCTGTAGAGAACAAAAGGCTATAAGGTTTGGCGAGAATTATGTCTCCACTCCGCCAAAATGGATTAAATACCTATGAGCACTGTGGAGATCTATCGTCTAAGCGATGTCTATACTAAACTTCAACTTAACTATACTAAACTTCAACTTAACTAGACATCAGCTAGACGATAGATCGTCACAGTGCTCATAGGTATTTAATCCATTTTGGCTGCGTGAAAGCATAATGTTCGCCAAACCTTACAGCCTTTTGTTCTCTACAGGGTTGTGGTTTGGCGAACATTATGCTTTCACGCAGCCAAAATGGATTAAATACCTATGAGCACTGTGACGATCTATCGTCTAACTGATGTCTAGTTAAGTTGAAGTTTACACTGTTAAAAATTTGGTTCCACCCTGCACCAAAATTTGGTGCCCATTTAGCTGCCACCAACATTTGGTGCTTAGTTTCACGAAATAATGGTGCTACCTCGGACACCATATTATGGCGATAGGTTGCACCAAAATTCGCGTTTTCGCTACACCACTTTATGGTGCATGGTTGCACCAAGATTCCCGTTTTCGCTACCCCATTTTATGGTGCATGGTTGCACCAAAATTAGTGTTTTCGCTACTCCATTTTATGGTGAAACATTGAACCAATATTTGCGTTTTTGTTATACCATTTTATGGTGATAGTTTAAACCCCCTTTTATATTTTTTGTGCCGCATTTTGAAGTTAAGGATGAATCAATATTTATGATTTCTGTCCTCAACTTAAAGGTGCATTAAATGTTGAATAATGCGTTTTCCCCCCTCCCCCCCCCCCTGCTTGTTATAGCTGTGGATAGAATATATATTTTTAAATTAAATATTGTTTGTATTAAATAATTTTTTTTGTTTTAAATTATTACTTTTTCATATATTATATAGTTTTATAAATAATATTTTGTATATAAATTATTTTAATGTATTATAAATAAAAAATAGTTATCATTTCAACATTCAATGAGGATATAACTGCATGGGTTCTTCAGCTAGGGCAATGAAGTAGTATAATCATGCATTAATTAAAAATATATCCATTTGGAAACAACCAATATTAAAGTAATTTTTTTTTCAACAAATAAAATATCCACATATTAAGTAGAAAATATAATTAAAAAAAATTATATTTCTAATAAGCATTACTATTTATTTAAAAACTGAATACCTTTATTTATTGTTACCAACAATAACCCTTTTAAATAATTAAAATTATGATCAGATCAACAATTCTCATATTTTAGCAAACTATTTTTATAGCCCTGTATATTTCACACAGAATACTTGAACAGGAAAACATTGTTTACTTATTTAATCAGATCTCAAATGCAATAAAAATGAGTCACATGACACCCTCAATTTCATATATATATATTCAAATTTAAATAGCAGCTTCACATTATAAATGAAAATACAAAATCAAAATATTTTATTAATTGCTCATTACAAAAAAGCAAACTGAACAGATGTAATTACAAAACATTTTATGAATAACAATACAGTTGGTAAAATTAGCATCCCACTTTCTACACCACAACTTGTGTTAAGGAAACCACAGCTTCAGAATACCATTATATTTTGCCCTGTTGGACATGTGTATCTAAATTATACTATCAAACAAATTCTGTTTAAATATATTTGTAAAAAAGTAATATATTATAAACATACATTTTTAATACAGAAGAGACAGTACTTTTCCCTTAAAGGGTGCTATTGGCAAAAAATATCCAAGTACAGTACGGATTCTGCGTTAAGAACTGTTTACGTAAAACCAAGCCAAATCATGGCAACCATAGGCAGTTAACTTATTAAAAAATGGCAGCTGCTGCCATTTATTGGCAAAAATTATCTTGGCGCAGAATCCGTACCACACTTGGATTTTGCCACAATGGCCTCCTTTAACGGAAAAGTACTGAAGCGGCTTTTTAAAACATTTAGTTGATTAAAAGTCTGTAACTGAGCACTAAATCAACTTATTACTTTGCAGATTATATTTTTTATCATATTACAGCAACCTTTCATTATGCAATGGTATCATGTAGCTTAAAATAGAATATATTTTTAAAAAAATTATTTAAAGTCACCTTCAGAGGAAGTCATTTTACTGTTATTTGTACTAAATGCAAGTTTTTCATGTTGAAATAGGGGAATTCTTAATAAAGAATAATTAAAAAAAGCTGAGGGACAACCAATAATACCACAAACATACCGAAAAAGATAGCTCATGTTTATGTTTATTACGAGCAGGGTAGAAATGAAACTTTTGAAAGTCTACTTTATTTAGCACACAAAAACATTGTTTTTAATCAGGGTTCCCACACTTTTCATACAATAAGAAGCTACTAAACACCTTTAATATTTTTCATAAGAACTAACCTTAACTTGCATACATGAATTAAAAATCAAACCTGAACAAGATTTTGTATAATAATTAGCATAAACTATCTTATTTAAAAATAAACAACACATTTGAAACTATTAATACCACAAAATATCAAAAATGAGTCAAATCTAGTTAGCTGTAATAAATAAGCTGGAATTTTAAATTACTATTAGAGAAAAATAAGAATTATTAAAGGTTTTTATAAATGAAAACTAAAAGTAAGGATTTCTTAAAGAGCAAGACCTAGTAGAAACATTGTTTATACATAAATTAAATATAAAACATGTACTAGATTATTTAAGGTTTTTTTAGAATAAAACTTGTAATAAGTTCTAGTCTTCTTGAACGGAGCATCAGGTTACTTATCCAGATCATATACGAACCACGTTCTGGTGCAGCATAGTCTTCAATTGTGTACTCATTTGACTTAGATCCATTCCTGCTGCTACAATGATAGGTTATCAAAATTTAATGGACTTTGAACGTGGCATTATAGTCAGCGCTTGAAAGATGGACATAGTATCTCCGAGGTGGTAAATAAACCGTGTATCTATTACCCGGTAAAACATCAAATCTCAGAGAAATCGATGCGGTTAGGAAAATACCTTGAAAGACAGGGACCATCAACAACTAAGGAGAATCCTTAAACAAGATGGAAGTGCACCACTTCTACAAATTGCCACAAATTTCAATGCTGGGGCATCAACAAGTGTCAATGTGCAAACAGTTCACAGAACCATCAATGATGTGAGGAGGAATCCCACACATGACGTTGTTGACTACATGACACAAGGATTTACGATTCGCCTGGGCCCACCAATATCGCTATTGAACTGTTGATGACAAGAAACTGTTGCCTGGTCTGATGAGTCTCCTTTACAATTGTATTGGGCAGATGGACAAGCAGGGTTTGGAGACAACCTTATGAATCCAAGGATCCTACATGTCTACAGGGAACTGTTTAACTTAGTGGAGCCTCTGCGATGGTATGTGGCATATGCAGTTGGAGCGATATGTGACACCTGATTAGTCTAGAAACGACTCTGACAGGTATGTAAGCATCTTCTCCCATCACCTGCACTTATTCATGTCCATGGCGCATTCGGCTGGACTTGGGCAATTCTAGCAGGACAATGGGACACTCCACATGCCACGAGTAGCTACAAACTGGCTCCAGGGACACTCTTTTGACTTTTGACATCTTCGTTGACCACTTAAACCCCCAGACAGGAATATTAGTATATCTGGGATGCCTTGCAACGTGATTATCAGAAGAGATCTCCACCACCTCGCACTCCTATGGATTTGTGAGCTGAGCTGAGCATCATCATCGGGAAACTGAAATATACAAAAGAGCATGATTAAGTCCCGAGTTTATTATTATTTTTATTATGTATAAAATTGTGTTTACTTTACTGCAATTTCATTGAAATATCACTGGTCGCTCTACACAGAATAATTTTTTTTATTATTTAATCGATAACTATCCGAGACGATTTATTATTTATGCAATTTATTTCTCAATTAAACTCTTATAGTCCGAAGGAGGGCTGCATGTTAAGGTACTCCATCAGACATCATTATAATTTTTTTTACAGAATGTGGAGAAAAGTTAGATTATGAGTCCACTAGTCTGCCGTGGCAAAAATGGCCGAAACTGGTCAAAAATCGATATGGAATGAGTTGAACTGAATCCGATTGCAAAATAATGAGCATTCTTTTTTTATTTTATAACCCTTAGTTCTTTAATTTTCAATTAAAGGCTGCAGACGGTTCAGATATCAGGCCTTTTAAAAATGAATCAAGTACACAATATATATTATGTCCCTAATGACGTAACTGATGTTGCCAATTAAGCTCACTTTTGAAATATGCTAGTTTTCTGACCCAGAAATCAGAAATCATTTGCCTCCTTCTTCATTGAAAATCAAAGTGCGTTGGCTGACCAGAAGAAAAAGTGAGTTAATATACTAGCAAGTTACGACATATTTGGCAGTCGGATTTAGTTCAAGTCATTAAATGTAAATTTTCGAGCAGTTTTGGCCATTTTTGCCACAGCAGACGAGGGGATTTACATTCTTCGCATTCTATAAAAAATACAGAATGATGTTCGATGATGTACCTCAACATGCAGTCGTCTCTTAGTCTATTAGTGATACAGGTAGAATTGAAATAAAGGATATATAAAAAGACAATAAACTACGCGTGAAAAAAATACATTTAAAATAGCATTAATTGAAAAAATATAATTTGAACGAAAGGGGCCTTAAACATTCTTTTTCAGAAAACATGTTTAGATGAAATTGATGATTGTTCGAGAAATTGATTAAATTGAACTTTTGAATATTTTGTATGATTAAACTTTCAACTGCAGTGGCATAAACTGTTACATAATTCATATGAGCGGCCTCTCAAACCATTCTTCCATAAGCGTGATTAAAAGTTGACGGAAAATTAATAAAATATTATTTAAGTACTATTATTTATTTGAAAAGAGGAGGGACCATTGTTCACTTTCAAGGGTGGAAACATTTCATGAAAAATGACTCGGGTCTGAAACTGCATACAACAGTTAAAGCTTATAAACTTTAGGATAATGCTAATAATTATTGAATAAAATAATTTTTTATTCATACATATGTCATTTTTGTAGAAAGGGTGCAATATAAGTCAAAATTTATCATTTTGAGTAAAAAATCCGAGACTGCATGTACTTGAAGCTAGTTGAATGGCACAAGATTGTTTTCATATTAAATTCAAGCTGAAACAGACTTAAGCGTCCTTCCAGCCCATATAATCTATGATTATGTATACACTTTAACTTAAAAAAAAAAAGAATTTTGGGTTGTGTCACTTTTGTAGCAAGAGTGCGATAAAACATAGCGAAATCAGAAATTTTAATGTAATTTCACTGGTAATGCATTGCTGCGAATTTGTCAACATCACTGAAGCCTAACTGAACACAGGGCAAATCAGTTTCTGCATCGATAAATAATTTACAGTAAGCAAAAAACATTTACCATATATGTAAAATAAAGCATTTTACTTACCTTGATATTCGATTAATGATTTAAATACTCTCTGCTAGACATTGGCTTTCGGTCTTGATGCGGTTGTTGTCGATTTCAATCGGTTACGGTTGCGGTGATCCGAGGTTGCACCAAATTTTCGTGCAATATCCCCATCAGTATTTTTCGTTGATGGAAGTTGCACCACTTTTTGGTGCAACTGCCGGCCAGCCATGAAATTGCACCAAAATTTGGTTCAACGTTGAACTGAATTTTTTAACAGTGTAGTATAGCCATGAAACATTTTAGAAGCGTCTCCAAATGCAGCGATATCTCCATTGTAAGAACCATTGCAATCTTCTTCAACTGTTCATTTGTTTCCCGTTCATTTCCATTCAACCAAGGCTCATTAAATATTGATGCAGTGAATTATTCAGAGAAGCACTGCTTGGGGGGGGGGGTGTCCATTTGGGAATTCACACTCTTTATTGAGATTCAGTCGTTATTTAATCTGGGCGGAATAAAGTCTTGTACAAAGCTAATATTCCGCGCCATGTGTACACTGCTATTCAATTAGCGGTGGATTTGGAAATGGTGAAAGTTTGTTTTGCTAATTGGTGGGGGTGCATTAATGAATTATGGAATAAATTACTTTTCTCCAATGGATTGACATTAATAGCTTTAATGCGGTAACTGGAAGTGTGCTATTTAAATTAAATAATTAGAAGTGAGATTCCACAAAGCTTTTAACAAGATTTTTCTTGATGCAAAAGTTAATAACACAGAAAAGAGCGGTTTGGAGAAACAGTTTGTAGAGGGTAATCATTTGAGTCCCCTCTATTCATTAATTTTGCTGTACACTATAAAAAAAAAATCACTTAGATAAAATATACTAATTTTCAACAAAACGGGTACTTCTCTTTAAGCGAAAACGTTTTTTCTTTCATTTTTCAGTATGAGAGATAGATTCTTTTTTTTTTTTTTATATTCTTTATATTAAAGGGACTTGGTACTTCTTGTTTTCACAAAAAATAATAAAAATATAAATTTTCTATTTTTTTGCGTGTTTATCTTCTTTGGAAACTTCTCCTTATTCTGGCAAGATTTTGAGCTGATCCGATAACTGCAGTTGCAGAAAAACTATGTTTTTATGGAGAATTTAGAATTGCTGCAATAGCTCCTTTGATGTTTTGAACGCATTTTTCTCAGTTTGTGATGCCGACCAAACGGTATAGTGGTTAGCGTGCTAGCTTCTAGACCGCGAGGTTGCGGGTTCCGAGTCCCGTGTTGGCATGGGTGTTTGTAAATGTATGTTGGCTTGTCTAATGACGAATGTTTCGGCGCATTATAGCCCTCGTGTTGCTGACGGTGCCAGATAATCTGAAAACAACCAACCAACCAACTCAGTTTGTGATTTTTGAAATTCCCACCATACTCAAAATGCTAAAACTTCAGCAAATATGAATGAAATGATTTGATTTTTTTTGGTGTAATTTTTAATATATATATTTGACAAAAATAGGCCTGGATTTTTGAATAAAATAATTTTTTTTTTACAAATTTAAATGTTGAAAAATACTATTTTTTATTTATAGGTACAGTAATCATTGTTTTCTCGAAAACTGTTTTACTTATTCTAAATCCTATGCCTAAAAAGTTAGAGTATATTTCTAGGATATTTTTTTTTAAAAATCAGGAAAAGTATTGAAAACTGAATAAGAAGATAGAATTTGAAATTTCATTAATTTTGTTAAAAAAATTTTAAATTTTGAAAATTTTGATCATTTTGTGAACTTCTTTTTAAAGTAAAATTTAGTTTTTACTTAGTAATATTTCCAAATATGTAAAAAAATTATAATTTGAAAGGCTAAAATAAAAAAAAAAAGTTTGAAGGGTACCATCAAGTCCCCTTAAACTTGAATTGTGTTTAATAGCTTGATTCAAAATCTTCGGATTGCAAACTAACCCATTTGCCGTCATCCTTTCTAGCTGAAACTCGGCAGACAGACTCGTTGTCGATAATAATGCATTCTAGCAAGTTTTTTTTTTTTGGGGGGGGGCTGCCAATTAAATGCAGATTTTACTTACACTTCTATTGTCCTCGTAAGACTAAACAACCCACTTGCCTTCATCCAGTATACCTAAAACTTGTTAATAGACCTGTTGTCGATGATGTCGAATTTTTTAGGCAAATAACAGTTAGTCCAGGCGCAGACTCTATGATGTTCTTCATATTGATCAGACACTATAAAAAGTCAATTTGAACTCAAGATCGTCAATAAGTTGCAATTACTCTGAAGATTGTCAATGCATATAAAGGATTTGTATAAAAAACTTGGTGTTTATTGGTTAATTTTTAAAAAAAAATTATCCAATAAGAAACTACTGGAGACTAGAAAATATCACCATTTTTATTTTAAATTTAAAGCAAACGCAAGCTTGAAAGTGAAATTTTTTACAATCACTTACAAACAACAGTGTAATAAATTTGAATGGATAAAATGTTTTTGTCAAATGCCCTTTAAAGTATGTTAGATCAGAAAAAAAGTTTACGATGCTTCTTTTCTTGATGTTTATAATATTAGAATTAGACCAGCATGGCAATATTTTAATAGATTTGCTAAAAATCTTGGATAATCAGTAAACAAGATAATGTAAGGTATACAAATACTTTTGGAATGTGTTGTTGTTCAATTTTTTTCTAAAAAGTTTATGAATTTCTTTTGCATGGTATGATTCAAAAGGATTGCCTTAATTACAAACGCCTATAAAGAACGATAATACATACATAAGATTTACAGAGAATAATAGAAGGAAGTTTAAAGTAGGTTTAATATAAATTGCAAGTGTTCTGTGCATTATCATTGGCTTCGCGTTTCGCATCAATAAGTTTGAAGCAAAGCTATACTCACTAACACGTATTAAAATATCAACCTCTTGCATTAGGGGAGAAGGGATGGGGGGGGGGTAAAAGCACAGTGTCATATCTCCATAACATTACATTAAGTCGTGTAATAGTATGTTATAACATTGAGTTATGTAAGGATATCCAGGTAGATAAATACAATATAGTCATATCCCTCCTCTCATTACATTGAGTAGTGTAATGGGTTGTTATAACATTGAGTTATGTAAGGAGATCCAGGTAGATAAATACAATATAGTCATATCCCTCCTCTCATTACATTGAGTAGTGTAATGGGTTGTTATAACATTGAGTTATGTAAGGAGATCCAGGTAGATAAATACAATATAGTCATATCCCTCCTCTCATTACATTGAGTAGTGTAATGGGTTGTTATAACATTGAGTTATGTAAGGAGATCCAGGTAGATAAATACAATATAGTCATATCCCTCCTCTCATTACATTGAGTCGTGTAATGGGTTATTATAACATTGAGTTATGTAAGGAGATCCAGGTAGATAAATACTATATAGTCATATCCCTCCTCTCATTATATTGAGTAGTGTAATGGGTTATTATAACATTGAGTTATGTAAGGAGATCTAGGTAGGTAAATACAATATAGTCATATCCCTCCTCTCATTAGATTGAATCGTGTAATGGGTTATTATAACATTGAGTTATGTAAGGAGATCCAGGTAGATAAATACAATATATTCATATCCCTCCTCTCATTACATTGAGTCGTGTAATGGGTTATTATAACATTGAGTTATGTAAGGAGATCCAGGTAGGTAAATACAATATAGTCATATCCCTCCTCTCATTACTTTGAATCGTGTAATGGGTTATTATAACATTGAGTTATGTAAGGAGATCCAGGTAGATAAATACAATATATTCATATCCCTCCGCTCATTACATTGAGTAGTGTAATGGGTTATTATAACATTGAGTTATGTAAGGAGATCCAGGTAGGTAAATACAATATAGTCATATCCCTCCTCTCATTACATTGAATCGTGTAATGGGTTATTATAACATTGAGTTATGTAAGGAGATCCAGGTAGATAAATACTATATAGTCATATCCCTCCTCTCATTACATTGAGTAGTGTAATGGGTTATTATAACATTGAGTTATGTAAGGAGATCTAGGTAGGTAAATACAATATAGTCATATCCCTCCTCTCATTAGATTGAATCGTGTAATGGGTTATTATAACATTGAGTTATGTAAGGAGATCCAGGTAGATAAATACAATATATTCATATCCCTCCTCTCATTACATTGAGTCGTGTAATGGGTTATTATAACATTGAGTTATGTAAGGAGATCCAGGTAGGTAAATACAATATAGTCATATCCCTCCTCTCATTACTTTGAATCGTGTAATGGGTTATTATAACATTGAGTTATGTAAGGAGATCCAGGTAGATAAATACAATATATTCATATCCCTCCGCTCATTACATTGAGTAGTGTAATGGGTTATTATAACATTGAGTTATGTAAGGAGATCCAGGTAGGTAAATACAATATAGTCATATCCCTCCTCTCATTACATTGAATCGTGTAATGGGTTATTATAACATTGAGTTATGTAAGGAGATCCAGGTAGATAAATACAATATAGTCATATCCCTCCTCTCATTACATTGATTCGTGTAATGGGTTATTATAACATTGAGTTATGTAAGGAGATCCAGGTAGATAAATACAATATAGTCATATCCCTCCTCTCATTACATTGAGTAGTGTAATGGGTTATTATAACATTGAGTTATGTAAGGAGATCCAGGTAGATAAATACAATATAGTCATATCCCTCCTCTCATTACATTGAGTAGTGTAATGGGTTATTATAACATTGAGTTATGTAAGGAGATCCAGGTAGATAAATACAATATAGTCATATCCCTCCCCTCATTACATTGAGTCGTGTAATGGGTTATTATAACATTGAGTTATGTAAGGAGATCCAGGTAGATAAATACAATATAGTCATATCCCTCCTCTCATTACATTGAGTAGTGTAATGGGTTATTATAACATTGAGTTATGTAAGGAGATCCAGGTAGGTAAATACAATATAGTCATATCCCTCCTCTCATTACATTGAATCGTGTAATGGGTTATTATAACATTGAGTTATGTAAGGAGATCCAGGTAGATAAATACAATATAGTCATATCCCTCCTCTCATTACATTGAGTCGTGTAATGGGTTATTATAACATTGAGTTATGTAAGTAGATCCAGGTAGATAAATACAATATAGTCATATCCCTCCTCTCATTACATTGATTCGTGTAATGGGTTATTATAACATTGAGTTATGTAAATAGATCCAGGTAGATAAATACAATATAGTCATATCCCTCCTCTCATTACATTGAGTAGTGTAATGGGTTATTATAACATTGAGTTATGTAAGGAAAACCAGGTAGGTAAATACAATATAGTCATATCCCTCCTCTCATTACATTGAATCGTGTAATGGGTTATTATAACATTGAGTTATGTAAGGAGATCCAGGTAGATAAATACAATATAGTCATATCCCTCCTCTCATTACATTGAGTAGTGTAATGGGTTATTATAACATTGAGTTATGTAAGGAGATCCAGGTAGGTAAATACAATATAGTCATATCCCTCCTCTCATTACATTGAGTCGTGTAATGGGTTATTATAACATTGAGTTATGTAAGGAGATCCAGGTAGATAAATACAATTTAGTCATATCCCTCCTCTCATTACATTGAGTAGTGTAATGGGTTATTATAACATTGAGTTATGTAAGGAGATCCAGGTAAGTAAATACAATATAGTCATATCCCTCCTCTCATTACATTGAATCGTGTAATGGGTTATTATAACATTGAGTTATGTAAGGAGATCCAGGTAGATAAATACAATATAGTCATATACCTCCTCTCATTACATTGAGTAGTGTAATGGGTTATTATAACATTGAGTTATGTAAGGAGATCCAGGTAGATAAATACAATATAGTCATATCCCTCCTCTCATTACATTGAGTAGTGTAATGGGTTATTATAACATTGAGTTATGTAAGGAGATCCAGGTAGATAAATACAATATAGTCATATCCCTCCTCTCATTACATTGAGTAGTGTAATGGGTTATTATAACATTGAGTTATGTAAGGAGATCCAGGTAGATAAATACAATATAGTCATATCCCTCCTCTCATTACATTGAGTAGTGTAATGGGTTATTATAACATTGAGTTATGTAAGGAGATCCAGGTAGATAAATACAATTTAGTCATATCCCTCCTCTCATTACATTGAGTCGTGTAATGGGTTATTATAACATTGAGTTGTGTAAGGAGATCCAGGTAGATAAATACAATATAGTCATATCCCTCCTCTCATTACATTGAATCGTGTAATGGGTTATTATAACATTGAGTTATGTAAGGAGATCCAGGTAGATAAATACAATATAGTCATATACCTCCTCTCATTACATTGAGTAGTGTAATGGGTTATTATAACATTGAGTTATGTAAGGAGATCCAGGTAGATAAATACAATATAGTCATATCCCTCCTCTCATTACATTGAGTAGTGTAATGGGTTATTATAACATTGAGTTATGTAAGGAGATCCAGGTAGATAAATACAATATAGTCATATACCTCCTCTCATTACATTGAGTAGTGTAATGGGTTATTATAACATTGAGTTATGTAAGGAGATCCAGGTAGGTAAATACAATATAGTCATATCCCTCCTCTCATTACATTGAGTCGTGTAATGGGTTATTATAACATTGAGTTATGTAAGGAGATCCAGGTAGATAAATAATATATAGTCATATCCCTCCTCTCATTACATTGAGTCGTGTAATGGGTTATTATAACATTGAGTTATGTAAGGAGATCCAGGTAGGTAAATACAATATAGTCATATCCCTCCTCTCATTACATTGAATCGTGTAATGGGTTATTATAACATTGAGTTATGTAAGGAGATCCAGGTAGATAAATACAATATAGTCATATCCCTCCTCTCATTACATTGAGTCGTGTAATGGGTTATTATAACATTGAGTTATGTAAGGAGATCCAGGTAGATAAATACAATATAGTCATATCCCTCCTCTCATTACATTGATTCGTGTAATGGGTTATTATAACATTGAGTTATGTAAGGAGATCCAGGTAGATAAATACAATATAGTCATATCCCTCCTCTCATTACATTGAGTAGTGTAATGGGTTATTATAACATTGAGTTATGTAAGGAAAACCAGGTAGGTAAATACAATATAGTCATATCCCTCCTCTCATTACATTGAATCGTGTAATGGGTTATTATAACATTGAGTTATGTAAGGAGATCCAGGTAGATAAATACAATATAGTCATATCCCTTCTCTCATTACATTGAGTAGTGTAATGGGTTATTATAACATTGAGTTATGTAAGGAGATCCAGGTAGATAAATACAATATAGTCATATCCCTCCTCTCATTACATTGAGTCGTGTAATGGGTTATTATAACATTGAGTTATGTAAGGAGATCCAGGTAGATAAATACAATATAGTCATATCCCTCCTCTCATTACATTGATTCGTGTAATGGGTTATTATAACATTGAGTTATGTAAGGAGATCCAGGTAGATAAATACAATATAGTCATATCCCTCCTCTCATTACATTGAGTAGTGTAATGGGTTATTATAACATTGAGTTATGTAAGGAGATCCAGGTAGGTAAATACAATATAGTCATATCCCTCCTCTCATTACATTGAGTAGTGTAATGGGTTATTATAACATTGAGTTATGTAAGGAGATCCAGGTAGATAAATACAATATAGTCATATCCCTCCTCTCATTACATTGAGTAGTGTAATGGGTTATTATAACATTGAGTTATGTAAGGAGATCCCGGTAGATAAATACAATATAGTCATATACCTCCTCTCATTACATTGAGTAGTGTAATGGGTTATTATAACATTGAGTTATGTAAGGAGATCCAGGTAGATAAATACAATATAGTCATATCCCTCCTCTCATTACATTGAGTAGTGTAATGGGTTATTATAACATTGAGTTATGTAAGGAGATCCCGGTAGATAAATACAATATAGTCATATCCCTCCTCTCATTACATTGAGTAGTGTAATGGGTTATTATAACATTGAGTTATGTAAGGAGATCCAGGTAGATAAATACAATATAGTCATATACCTCATCTCATTACATTGAGTAGTGTAATGGGTTATTATAACATTGAGTTATGTAAGGAGATCCCGGTAGATAAATACAATGTAGTCATATCCCTCCTCTCATTACATTGAGTAGTGTAATGGGTTATTATAACATTGAGTTATGTAAGGAGATCCCGGTAGATAAATACAATATAGTCATATACCTCCTCTCATTACATTGAGTAGTGTAATGGGTTATTATAACATTGAGTTATGTAAGGAGATCCAGGTAGATAAATACAATATAGTCATATCCCTCCTCTCATTACATTGAGTAGTGTAATGGGTTATTATAACATTGAGTTATGTAAGGAGATCCAGGTAGATAAATACAATATAGTCATATCCCTCCTCTCATTACATTGAGTAGTGTAATGGGTTATTATAACATTGAGTTATGTAAGGAGATCCCGGTAGATAAATACAATATAGTCATATACCTCCTTTCATTACATTGAGTAGTGTAATGGGTTATTATAACATTGAGTTATGTAAGGAGATCCAGGTAGGTAAATACAATATAGTCATATCCCTCTCATTATATTGAGTCGTGTAATGGGTTCTTATAACATTGAGTTATATAATGAGATCTATGTAGATAAATACAATATTGTCCTCCCTATTACATTACATTGAGTCTTATAATGAGTTATTATAACATTGAGTTATATAAGGAGATCCAGGTAGATAAATACAATATAGTCATCTCCCTCCTCTCATTACATTGAGTCGTGTAATGGGTTGTAATTACATTGAGTTATGTAAGGAGATACATGCAGATAAATACAATATAGTCATATCCCTCTCATTACATTGAGTCGTGTAATGGGTTATTTTAACATTGAGTTATGTAAGGAGATCCAGGTAGATAAATACAATATAGTCATATCCCTCCTCTCATTACATTGAGTAGTGTAATGGGTTATTATAACATTGAGTTATGTAAGGAGATCCAGGTAGATAAATACAATATAGTCATATCCCTCCTCTCATTACATTGAGTAGTGTAATGGGTTATTATAACATTGAGTTATGTAAGGAGATCCAGGTAGATAAATACAATATAGTCATATCCCTCCTCTCATTACATTGAGTCGTGTAATGGGTTATTATAACATTGAGTTATGTAAGGAGATCCCGGTAGATAAATACAATATAGTCATATCCCTCCTCTCATTACATTGAGTAGTGTAATGGGTTATTATAACATTGAGTTATGTAAGGAGATCCAGGTAGGTAAATACAATATAGTCATATCCCTCCTCTCATTACATTGAATCCTGTAATGGGTTATTATAACATTGAGTTATGTAAGGAGATCCAGGTAGATAATTACAATATAGTCATATCCCTCCTCTCATTACATTGAGTCGTGTAATGGGTTATTATAACATTGAGTTATGTAAGGAGATCCAGGTAGATAAATACAATATAGTCATATCCCTCCTCTCATTACATTGATTCGTGTAATGGGTTATTATAACATTGAGTTATGTAATGAGATCCAGGTAGATAAATACAATATAGTCATATCCCTCCTTTCATTACATTGAGTAGTGTAATGGGTTATTATAACATTGAGTTATGTAAGGAGATCCAGGTAAGTAAATACAATATAGTCATATCCCTCCTCTCATTACATTGAATCGTGTAATGGGTATTATAACATTGAGTTATGTAAGGAGATCCAGGTAGATAAATACAATATAGTCATATCCCTCTCATTATATTGAGTCGTGTAATGGGTTCTTATAACATTGAGTTATATAATGAGATCTATGTAGATAAATACAATATTGTCCTCCCTATTACATTACATTGAGTCTTATAATGAGTTATTATAACATTGAGTTATATAAGGAGATCCAGGTAGATAAATGCAATATAGTCATCTCCCTCCTCTCATTACATTGAGTCGTGTAATGGGTTGTTATTACATTGAGTTATGTAAGGAGATCCATGCAGATAAATACAATATAGTCATATCCCTCCCCTCATTACATTGAGTCGTGTAATGGGTTATTATAACATTGAGTTATGTAAGGAGATCCATGCAGATAAATACAATATAGTTATATCCCTCTCATTACATTGAGTCGTGTAATGGGTTGTTATAACATTGAGTTATATAATGAGATCTATGTAGATAAATACAATATTGTCATCCCTATCCCATTACATTGAGTCGTGTAATGGGTTATTATAACATTGCGTTATGTAATTAGATACAGGTAGATAAATACAATATAGTCATCTCCATCCTCTCATTACATTGAGTCGTGTAATGGGTTGTTATAACATTGAGTTATGTAAGGAGATCCAGGTAGATAAGTACAATATAGTCATATCCCTCTCATTACATTGAGTTGTGTAATGGGTTGTTATAACATTGAGTTATGTAAGGAGATCCAGGTAGATAAATACAATATAGTCATATCCCTCCTCTCATTACATTGAGTAGTGTAATGGGTTGTTATTACATTGAGTTATGTAAGGAGATCCAGGTAGATAAATACAATATAGTCATATCCCTCCTCTCATTACATTGAGTCGTGTAATGGGTTATTATAACATTGAGTTATGTAAGGAGATCCAGGTAGATAAATACTATATAGTCATATCCCTCCTCTCATTACATTGAGTAGTGTAATGGGTTATTATAACATTGAGTTATGTAAGGAGATCTAGGTAGGTAAATACAATATAGTCATATCCCTCCTCTCATTAGATTGAATCGTGTAATGGGTTATTATAACATTGAGTTATGTAAGGAGATCCAGGTAGATAAATACAATATATTCATATCCCTCCTCTCATTACATTGAGTCGTGTAATGGGTTATTATAACATTGAGTTATGTAAGGAGATCCAGGTAGGTAAATACAATATAGTCATATCCCTCCTCTCATTACTTTGAATCGTGTAATGGGTTATTATAACATTGAGTTATGTAAGGAGATCCAGGTAGATAAATACAATATATTCATATCCCTCCGCTCATTACATTGAGTAGTGTAATGGGTTATTATAACATTGAGTTATGTAAGGAGATCCAGGTAGGTAAATACAATATAGTCATATCCCTCCTCTCATTACATTGAATCGTGTAATGGGTTATTATAACATTGAGTTATGTAAGGAGATCCAGGTAGATAAATACTATATAGTCATATCCCTCCTCTCATTACATTGAGTAGTGTAATGGGTTATTATAACATTGAGTTATGTAAGGAGATCTAGGTAGGTAAATACAATATAGTCATATCCCTCCTCTCATTAGATTGAATCGTGTAATGGGTTATTATAACATTGAGTTATGTAAGGAGATCCAGGTAGATAAATACAATATATTCATATCCCTCCTCTCATTACATTGAGTCGTGTAATGGGTTATTATAACATTGAGTTATGTAAGGAGATCCAGGTAGGTAAATACAATATAGTCATATCACTCCTCTCATTACTTTGAATCGTGTAATGGGTTATTATAACATTGAGTTATGTAAGGAGATCCAGGTAGATAAATACAATATATTCATATCCCTCCGCTCATTACATTGAGTAGTGTAATGGGTTATTATAACATTGAGTTATGTAAGGAGATCCAGGTAGGTAAATACAATATAGTCATATCCCTCCTCTCATTACATTGAATCGTGTAATGGGTTATTATAACATTGAGTTATGTAAGGAGATCCAGGTAGATAAATACAATATAGTCATATCCCTCCTCTCATTACATTGATTCGTGTAATGGGTTATTATAACATTGAGTTATGTAAGGAGATCCAGGTAGATAAATACAATATAGTCATATCCCTCCTCTCATTACATTGAGTAGTGTAATGGGTTATTATAACATTGAGTTATGTAAGGAGATCCAGGTAGATAAATACAATATAGTCATATCCCTCCTCTCATTACATTGAGTAGTGTAATGGGTTATTATAACATTGAGTTATGTAAGGAGATCCAGGTAGATAAATACAATATAGTCATATCCCTCCCCTCATTACATTGAGTCGTGTAATGGGTTATTATAACATTGAGTTATGTAAGGAGATCCAGGTAGATAAATACAATATAGTCATATCCCTCCTCTCATTACATTGAGTAGTGTAATGGGTTATTATAACATTGAGTTATGTAAGGAGATCCAGGTAGGTAAATACAATATAGTCATATCCCTCCTCTCATTACATTGAATCGTGTAATGGGTTATTATAACATTGAGTTATGTAAGGAGATCCAGGTAGATAAATACAATATAGTCATATCCCTCCTCTCATTACATTGAGTCGTGTAATGGGTTATTATAACATTGAGTTATGTAAGTAGATCCAGGTAGATAAATACAATATAGTCATATCCCTCCTCTCATTACATTGATTCGTGTAATGGGTTATTATAACATTGAGTTATGTAAGGAGATCCAGGTAGATAAATACAATATAGTCATATCCCTCCTCTCATTACATTGAGTAGTGTAATGGGTTATTATAACATTGAGTTATGTAAGGAAAACCAGGTAGGTAAATACAATATAGTCATATCCCTCCTCTCATTACATTGAATCGTGTAATGGGTTATTATAACATTGAGTTATGTAAGGAGATCCAGGTAGATAAATACAATATAGTCATATCCCTCCTCTCATTACATTGAGTAGTGTAATGGGTTATTATAACATTGAGTTATGTAAGGAGATCCAGGTAGGTAAATACAATATAGTCATATCCCTCCTCTCATTACATTGAGTCGTGTAATGGGTTATTATAACATTGAGTTATGTAAGGAGATCCAGGTAGATAAATACAATTTAGTCATATCCCTCCTCTCATTACATTGAGTAGTGTAATGGGTTATTATAACATTGAGTTATGTAAGGAGATCCAGGTAAGTAAATACAATATAGTCATATCCCTCCTCTCATTACATTGAATCGTGTAATGGGTTATTATAACATTGAGTTATGTAAGGAGATCCAGGTAGATAAATACAATATAGTCATATACCTCCTCTCATTACATTGAGTAGTGTAATGGGTTATTATAACATTGAGTTATGTAAGGAGATCCAGGTAGATAAATACAATATAGTCATATCCCTCCTCTCATTACATTGAGTAGTGTAATGGGTTATTATAACATTGAGTTATGTAAGGAGATCCAGGTAGATAAATACAATATAGTCATATCCCTCCTCTCATTACATTGAGTAGTGTAATGGGTTATTATAACATTGAGTTATGTAAGGAGATCCAGGTAGATAAATACAATATAGTCATATCCCTCCTCTCATTACATTGAGTAGTGTAATGGGTTATTATAACATTGAGTTATGTAAGGAGATCCAGGTAGATAAATACAATTTAGTCATATCCCTCCTCTCATTACATTGAGTCGTGTAATGGGTTATTATAACATTGAGTTGTGTAAGGAGATCCAGGTAGATAAATACAATATAGTCATATCCCTCCTCTCATTACATTGAATCGTGTAATGGGTTATTATAACATTGAGTTATGTAAGGAGATCCAGGTAGATAAATACAATATAGTCATATACCTCCTCTCATTACATTGAGTAGTGTAATGGGTTATTATAACATTGAGTTATGTAAGGAGATCCAGGTAGATAAATACAATATAGTCATATCCCTCCTCTCATTACATTGAGTAGTGTAATGGGTTATTATAACATTGAGTTATGTAAGGAGATCCAGGTAGATAAATACAATATAGTCATATACCTCCTCTCATTACATTGAGTAGTGTAATGGGTTATTATAACATTGAGTTATGTAAGGAGATCCAGGTAGGTAAATACAATATAGTCATATCCCTCCTCTCATTACATTGAGTCGTGTAATGGGTTATTATAACATTGAGTTATGTAAGGAGATCCAGGTAGATAAATACAATATAGTCATATCCCTCCTCTCATTACATTGAGTCGTGTAATGGGTTATTATAACATTGAGTTATGTAAGGAGATCCAGGTAGATAAATACAATATAGTCATATCCCTCCTCTCATTACATTGATTCGTGTAATGGGTTATTATAACATTGAGTTATGTAAGGAGATCCAGGTAGATAAATACAATATAGTCATATCCCTCCTCTCATTACATTGAGTAGTGTAATGGGTTATTATAACATTGAGTTATGTAAGGAAAACCAGGTAGGTAAATACAATATAGTCATATCCCTCCTCTCATTACATTGAATCGTGTAATGGGTTATTATAACATTGAGTTATGTAAGGAGATCCAGGTAGATAAATACAATATAGTCATATCCCTTCTCTCATTACATTGAGTAGTGTAATGGGTTATTATAACATTGAGTTATGTAAGGAGATCCAGGTAGATAAATACAATATAGTCATATCCCTCCTCTCATTACATTGAGTCGTGTAATGGGTTATTATAACATTGAGTTATGTAAGGAGATCCAGGTAGATAAATACAATATAGTCATATCCCTCCTCTCATTACATTGATTCGTGTAATGGGTTATTATAACATTGAGTTATGTAAGGAGATCCAGGTAGATAAATACAATATAGTCATATCCCTCCTCTCATTACATTGAGTAGTGTAATGGGTTATTATAACATTGAGTTATGTAAGGAGATCCAGGTAGGTAAATACAATATAGTCATATCCCTCCTCTCATTACATTGAGTAGTGTAATGGGTTATTATAACATTGAGTTATGTAAGGAGATCCAGGTAGATAAATACAATATAGTCATATCCCTCCTCTCATTACATTGAGTAGTGTAATGGGTTATTATAACATTGAGTTATGTAAGGAGATCCCGGTAGATAAATACAATATAGTCATATACCTCCTCTCATTACATTGAGTAGTGTAATGGGTTATTATAACATTGAGTTATGTAAGGAGATCCAGGTAGATAAATACAATATAGTCATATCCCTCCTCTCATTACATTGAGTAGTGTAATGGGTTATTATAACATTGAGTTATGTAAGGAGATCCCGGTAGATAAATACAATATAGTCATATCCCTCCTCTCATTACATTGAGTAGTGTAATGGGTTATTATAACATTGAGTTATGTAAGGAGATCCAGGTAGATAAATACAATATAGTCATATACCTCATCTCATTACATTGAGTAGTGTAATGGGTTATTATAACATTGAGTTATGTAAGGAGATCCCGGTAGATAAATACAATGTAGTCATATCCCTCCTCTCATTACATTGAGTAGTGTAATGGGTTATTATAACATTGAGTTATGTAAGGAGATCCCGGTAGATAAATACAATATAGTCATATACCTCCTCTCATTACATTGAGTAGTGTAATGGGTTATTATAACATTGAGTTATGTAAGGAGATCCAGGTAGATAAATACAATATAGTCATATCCCTCCTCTCATTACATTGAGTAGTGTAATGGGTTATTATAACATTGAGTTATGTAAGGAGATCCAGGTAGATAAATACAATATAGTCATATCCCTCCTCTCATTACATTGAGTAGTGTAATGGGTTATTATAACATTGAGTTATGTAAGGAGATCCCGGTAGATAAATACAATATAGTCATATACCTCCTTTCATTACATTGAGTAGTGTAATGGGTTATTATAACATTGAGTTATGTAAGGAGATCCAGGTAGGTAAATACAATATAGTCATATCCCTCTCATTATATTGAGTCGTGTAATGGGTTCTTATAACATTGAGTTATATAATGAGATCTATGTAGATAAATACAATATTGTCCTCCCTATTACATTACATTGAGTCTTATAATGAGTTATTATAACATTGAGTTATATAAGGAGATCCAGGTAGATAAATACAATATAGTCATCTCCCTCCTCTCATTACATTGAGTCGTGTAATGGGTTGTAATTACATTGAGTTATGTAAGGAGATACATGCAGATAAATACAATATAGTCATATCCCTCTCATTACATTGAGTCGTGTAATGGGTTATTTTAACATTGAGTTATGTAAGGAGATCCAGGTAGATAAATACAATATAGTCATATCCCTCCTCTCATTACATTGATTCGTGTAATGGGTTATTATAACATTGAGTTATGTAAGGAGATCCAGGTAGATAAATACAATATAGTCATATCCCTCCTCTCATTACATTGAGTAGTGTAATGGGTTATTATAACATTGAGTTATGTAAGGAGATCCAGGTAGATAAATACAATATAGTCATATCCCTCCTCTCATTACATTGAGTAGTGTAATGGGTTATTATAACATTGAGTTATGTAAGGAGATCCAGGTAGATAAATACAATATAGTCATATCCCTCCTCTCATTACATTGAGTCGTGTAATGGGTTATTATAACATTGAGTTATGTAAGGAGATCCCGGTAGATAAATACAATATAGTCATATCCCTCCTCTCATTACATTGAGTAGTGTAATGGGTTATTATAACATTGAGTTATGTAAGGAGATCCAGGTAGGTAAATACAATATAGTCATATCCCTCCTCTCATTACATTGAATCGTGTAATGGGTTATTATAACATTGAGTTATGTAAGGAGATCCAGGTAGATAATTACAATATAGTCATATCCCTCCTCTCATTACATTGAGTCGTGTAATGGGTTATTATAACATTGAGTTATGTAAGGAGATCCAGGTAGATAAATACAATATAGTCATATCCCTCCTCTCATTACATTGATTCGTGTAATGGGTTATTATAACATTGAGTTATGTAATGAGATCCAGGTAGATAAATACAATATAGTCATATCCCTCCTTTCATTACATTGAGTAGTGTAATGGGTTATTATAACATTGAGTTATGTAAGGAGATCCAGGTAAGTAAATACAATATAGTCATATCCCTCCTCTCATTACATTGAATCGTGTAATGGGTATTATAACATTGAGTTATGTAAGGAGATCCAGGTAGATAAATACAATATAGTCATATCCCTCTCATTATATTGAGTCGTGTAATGGGTTCTTATAACATTGAGTTATATAATGAGATCTATGTAGATAAATACAATATTGTCCTCCCTATTACATTACATTGAGTCTTATAATGAGTTATTATAACATTGAGTTATATAAGGAGATCCAGGTAGATAAATGCAATATAGTCATCTCCCTCCTCTCATTACATTGAGTCGTGTAATGGGTTGTTATTACATTGAGTTATGTAAGGAGATCCATGCAGATAAATACAATATAGTCATATCCCTCCCCTCATTACATTGAGTCGTGTAATGGGTTATTATAACATTGAGTTATGTAAGGAGATCCATGCAGATAAATACAATATAGTTATATCCCTCTCATTACATTGAGTCGTGTAATGGGTTGTTATAACATTGAGTTATATAATGAGATCTATGTAGATAAATACAATATTGTCATCCCTATCCCATTACATTGAGTCGTGTAATGGGTTATTATAACATTGCGTTATGTAATTAGATACAGGTAGATAAATACAATATAGTCATCTCCATCCTCTCATTACATTGAGTCGTGTAATGGGTTGTTATAACATTGAGTTATGTAAGGAGATCCAGGTAGATAAGTACAATATAGTCATATCCCTCTCATTACATTGAGTTGTGTAATGGGTTGTTATAACATTGAGTTATGTAAGGAGATCCAGGTAGATAAATACAATATAGTCATATCCCTCCTCTCATTACATTGAGTAGTGTAATGGGTTGTTATTACATTGAGTTATGTAAGGAGATCCAGGTAGATAAATACAATATAGTCATATCCCTCCTCTCATTACATTGAGTAGTGTAATGGGTTGTTATAACATTGAGTTATGTAAGGAGATCCAGGTAGATAAATACAATATAGTCATATCCCTCCTCTCATTACATTGAGTCGTGTAATGGGTTATTATAACATTGAGTTATGTAAGGAGATCCAGGTAGATAAATACTATATAGTCATATCCCTCCTCTCATTACATTGAGTAGTGTAATGGGTTATTATAACATTGAGTTATGTAAGGAGATCCAGGTAGGTAAATACAATATAGTCATATCCCTCCTCTCATTACATTGAATCGTGTAATGGGTTATTATAACATTGAGTTATGTAAGGAGATCCAGGTAGATAAATACAATATATTCATATCCCTCCTCTCATTACATTGAATCGTGTAATGGGTTATTATAACATTGAGTTATGTAAGGAGATCCAGGTAGATAAATACAATATAGTCATATCCCTCCTCTCATTACATTGAGTCGTGTAATGGGTTATTATAACATTGAGTTATGTAAGGAGATCCAGGTAGATAAATACAATATAGTCATATCCCTCCTCTCATTACATTGATTCGTGTAATGGGTTATTATAACATTGAGTTATGTAAGGAGATCCAGGTAGATAAATACAATATAGTCATATCCCTCCTCTCATTACATTGAGTAGTGTAATGGGTTATTATAACATTGAGTTATGTAAGGAAAACCAGGTAGATAAATACAATATAGTCATATCCCTCCTCTCATTACATTGAATCGTGTAATGGGTTATTATAACATTGAGTTATGTAAGGAGATCCAGGTAGATAAATACAATATAGTCATATCCCTCCTCTCATTACATTGAGTAGTGTAATGGGTTATTATAACATTGAGTTATGTAAGGAGATCCAGGTAGATAAATACAATATAGTCATATCCCTCCTCTCATTACATTGAGTCGTGTAATGGGTTATTATAACATTGAGTTATGTAAGGAGATCCAGGTAGATAAATACAATATAGTCATATCCCTCCTCTCATTACATTGATTCGTGTAATGGGTTATTATAACATTGAGTTATGTAAGGAGATCCAGGTAGATAAATACAATATAGTCATATCCCTCCTCTCATTACATTGAATCGTGTAATGGGTTATTATAACATTGAGTTATGTAAGGAGATCCAGGTAGATAAATACAATATAGTCATATCCCTCCTCTCATTACATTGAGTAGTGTAATGGGTTATTATAACATTGAGTTATGTAAGGAGATCCAGGTAGATAAATACAATATAGTCATATCCCTCCTCTCATTACATTGAGTCGTGTAATGGGTTATTATAACATTGAGTTATGTAAGGAGATCCAGGTAGATAAATACAATATAGTCATATCCCTCCTCTCATTACATTGATTCGTGTAATGGGTTATTATAACATTGAGTTATGTAAGGAGATCCAGGTAGATAAATACAATATAGTCATATCCCTCCTCTCATTACATTGAGTAGTGTAATGGGTTATTATAACATTGAGTTATGTAAGGAGATCCAGGTAGGTAAATACAATATAGTCATATCCCTCTCATTATTTTGAGTCGTGTAATGGGTTCTTATAACATTGAGTTATATAATGAGATCTATGTAGATAAATACAATATTTAACTCCCTATTACATTACATTGAGTCTTATAATGAGTTATTATAACATTGAGTTATATAAGGAGATCCAGGTAGATAAATACAATATAGTCATCTCCCTCCTCTCATTACATTGAGTCGTGTAATGGGTTGTTGTTACATTGAGTTATGTAAGGAGATCCATGCAGATAAATACAATATAGTCATATCCCTCTCATTACATTGAGTCGTGTAATGGGTTATTATAACATTGAGTTATGTAAGGAGATCCAGGTAGATAAATCCAATATAGTCATATCCCTCCTCTCATTACATTGAGTCGTGTAATGGGTTATTATAACATTGAGTTATGTAAGGAGATCCAGGTAGATAAATACAATATAGTCATATCCCTCCTCTAATTACATTGAGTAGTGTAATGGGTTATTATAACATTGAGTTATGTAAGGAGATCCAGTTAGGTAAATACAATATAGTCATATCCCTCCTCTCATTACATTGAGTCGTGTAATGGGTTATTATAACATTGAGTTATGTAAGGAGATCCAGGTAGATAAATAATATATAGTCATATCCCTCCTCTCATTACATTGAGTCGTGTAATGGGTTATTATAACATTGAGTTATGTAAGGAGATCCAGGTAGATAAATACAATATAGTCATATCCCTCCTCTCATTACATTGAGTCGTGTAATGGGTTATTATAACATTGAGTTATGTAAGGAGATCCAGGTAGGTAAATACAATATAGTCATATCCCTCCTCTCATTACATTGAATCGTGTAATGGGTTATTATAACATTGAGTTATGTAAGGAGATCCAGGTAGATAAATACAATATAGTCATATCCCTCCTCTCATTACATTGAGTCGTGTAATGGGTTATTATAACATTGAGTTATGTAAGGAGATCCAGTTAGATAAATACAATATAGTCATATCCCTCCTCTCATTACATTGATTCGTGTAATGGGTTATTATAACATTGAGTTATGTAAGGAGATCCAGGTAGATAAATACAATATAGTCATATCCCTCCTCTCATTACATTGAGTAGTGTAATGGGTTATTATAACATTGAGTTATGTAAGGAAAACCAGGTAGGTAAATACAATATAGTCATATCCCTCCTCTCATTACATTGAATCGTGTAATGGGTTATTATAACATTGAGTTATGTAAGGAGATCCAGGTAGATAAATACAATATAGTCATATCCCTCCTCTCATTACATTGAGTAGTGTAATGGGTTATTATAACATTGAGTTATGTAAGGAGATCCAGGTAGATAAATACAATATAGTCATATCCCTCCTCTCATTACATTGAGTCGTGTAATGGGTTATTATAACATTGAGTTATGTAAGGAGATCCAGGTAGATAAATACAATATAGTCATATCCCTCCTCTCATTACATTGATTCGTGTAATGGGTTATTATAACATTGAGTTATGTAAGGAGATCCAGGTAGATAAATACAATATAGTCATATCCCACCTCTCATTACATTGAGTAGTGTAATGGGTTATTATAACATTGAGTTATGTAAGGAGATCCAGGTAGGTAAATACAATATAGTCATATCCCTCCTCTCATTACATTGAATCGTGTAATGGGTTATTATAACATTGAGTTATGTAAGGAGATCCAGGTAGATAAATACAATATAGTCATATCCCTCCTCTCTTTACATTGAGTAGTGTAATGGGTTATTATAACATTGAGTTATGTAAGGAGATCCAGGTAGATAAATACAATATAGTCATATCCCACCTCTCATTACATTGAGTAGTGTAATGGGTTATTATAACATTGAGTTATGTAAGGAGATCCAGGTAGATAAATACAATATAGTCATATCCCTCCTCTCATTACATTGAGTAGTGTAATGGGTTATTATAACATTGAGTTATGTAAGGAGATCCCGGTAGATAAATACAATATAGTCATATACCTCCTCTCATTACATTGAGTAGTGTAATGGGTTATTATAACATTGAGTTATGTAAGGAGATCCAGGTAGATAAATACAATATAGTCATATCCCTCCTCTCATTACATTGAGTAGTGTAATGGGTTATTATAACATTGAGTTATGTAAGGAGATCCCGGTAGATAAATACAATATAGTCATATCCCTCCTCTCATTACATTGAGTAGTGTAATGGGTTATTATAACATTGAGTTATGTAAGGAGATCCAGGTAGATAAATACAATATAATCATATACCTCATCTCATTACATTGAGTAGTGTAATGGGTTATTATAACATTGAGTTATGTAAGGAGATCCCGGTAGATAAATACAATATAGTCATATCCCTCCTCTCATTACATTGAGTAGTGTAATGGGTTATTATAACATTGAGTTATGTAAGGAGATCCCGGTAGATAAATACAATATAGTCATATCCCTCCTCTCATTACATTGAGTAGTGTAATGGGTTATTATAACATTGAGTTATGTAAGGAGATCCAGGTAGGTAAATACAATATAGTCATATCCCTCTCATTATTTTGAGTCGTGTAATGGGTTCTTATAACATTGAGTTATATAATGAGATCTATGTAGATAAATACAATATTTAACTCCCTATTACATTACATTGAGTCTTATAATGAGTTATTATAACATTGAGTTATATAAGGAGATCCAGGTAGATAAATACAATATAGTCATCTCCCTCCTCTCATTACATTGAGTCGTGTAATGGGTTGTTGTTACATTGAGTTATGTAAGGAGATCCATGCAGATAAATACAATATAGTCATATCCCTCTCATTACATTGAGTCGTGTAATGGGTTATTATAACATTGAGTTATGTAAGGAGATCCAGGTAGATAAATCCAATATAGTCATATCCCTCCTCTCATTACATTGAGTCGTGTAATGGGTTATTATAACATTGAGTTATGTAAGGAGATCCAGGTAGATAAATACAATATAGTCATATCCCTCCTCTAATTACATTGAGTAGTGTAATGGGTTATTATAACATTGAGTTATGTAAGGAGATCCAGTTAGGTAAATACAATATAGTCATATCCCTCCTCTCATTACATTGAGTCGTGTAATGGGTTATTATAACATTGAGTTATGTAAGGAGATCCAGGTAGATAAATAATATATAGTCATATCCCTCCTCTCATTACATTGAGTCGTGTAATGGGTTATTATAACATTGAGTTATGTAAGGAGATCCAGGTAGATAAATACAATATAGTCATATCCCTCCTCTCATTACATTGAGTCGTGTAATGGGTTATTATAACATTGAGTTATGTAAGGAGATCCAGGTAGGTAAATACAATATAGTCATATCCCTCCTCTCATTACATTGAATCGTGTAATGGGTTATTATAACATTGAGTTATGTAAGGAGATCCAGGTAGATAAATACAATATAGTCATATCCCTCCTCTCATTACATTGAGTCGTGTAATGGGTTATTATAACATTGAGTTATGTAAGGAGATCCAGTTAGATAAATACAATATAGTCATATCCCTCCTCTCATTACATTGATTCGTGTAATGGGTTATTATAACATTGAGTTATGTAAGGAGATCCAGGTAGATAAATACAATATAGTCATATCCCTCCTCTCATTACATTGAGTAGTGTAATGGGTTATTATAACATTGAGTTATGTAAGGAAAACCAGGCAGGTAAATACAATATAGTCATATCCCTCCTCTCATTACATTGAATCGTGTAATGGGTTATTATAACATTGAGTTATGTAAGGAGATCCAGGTAGATAAATACAATATAGTCATATCCCTCCTCTCATTACATTGAGTAGTGTAATGGGTTATTATAACATTGAGTTATGTAAGGAGATCCAGGTAGATAAATACAATATAGTCATATCCCTCCTCTCATTACATTGAGTCGTGTAATGGGTTATTATAACATTGAGTTATGTAAGGAGATCCAGGTAGATAAATACAATATAGTCATATCCCTCCTCTCATTACATTGATTCGTGTAATGGGTTATTATAACATTGAGTTATGTAAGGAGATCCAGGTAGATAAATACAATATAGTCATATCCCACCTCTCATTACATTGAGTAGTGTAATGGGTTATTATAACATTGAGTTATGTAAGGAGATCCAGGTAGGTAAATACAATATAGTCATATCCCTCCTCTCATTACATTGAATCGTGTAATGGGTTATTATAACATTGAGTTATGTAAGGAGATCCAGGTAGATAAATACAATATAGTCATATCCCTCCTCTCTTTACATTGAGTAGTGTAATGGGTTATTATAACATTGAGTTATGTAAGGAGATCCAGGTAGATAAATACAATATAGTCATATCCCACCTCTCATTACATTGAGTAGTGTAATGGGTTATTATAACATTGAGTTATGTAAGGAGATCCAGGTAGATAAATACAATATAGTCATATCCCTCCTCTCATTACATTGAGTAGTGTAATGGGTTATTATAACATTGAGTTATGTAAGGAGATCCCGGTAGATAAATACAATATAGTCATATACCTCCTCTCATTACATTGAGTAGTGTAATGGGTTATTATAACATTGAGTTATGTAAGGAGATCCAGGTAGATAAATACAATATAGTCATATCCCTCCTCTCATTACATTGAGTAGTGTAATGGGTTATTATAACATTGAGTTATGTAAGGAGATCCCGGTAGATAAATACAATATAGTCATATCCCTCCTCTCATTACATTGAGTAGTGTAATGGGTTATTATAACATTGAGTTATGTAAGGAGATCCAGGTAGATAAATACAATATAGTCATATACCTCATCTCATTACATTGAGTAGTGTAATGGGTTATTATAACATTGAGTTATGTAAGGAGATCCCGGTAGATAAATACAATATAGTCATATCCCTCCTCTCATTACATTGAGTAGTGTAATGGGTTATTATAACATTGAGTTATGTAAGGAGATCCCGGTAGATAAATACAATATAGTCATATCCCTCCTCTCATTACATTGAGTAGTGTAATGGGTTATTATAACATTGAGTTATGTAAGGAGATCCAGGTAGATAAATACAATATAGTCATATCCCTCCTCTCATTACATTGAGTAGTGTAATGGGTTATTATAACATTGAGTTATGTAAGGAGATCCCGGTAGATAAATACAATATAGTCATATACCTCCTTTCATTACATTGAGTAGTGTAATGGGTTATTATAACATTGAGTTATGTAAGGAGATCCAGGTAGGTAAATACAATATAGTCATATCCCTCTCATTATATTGAGTCGTGTAATGGGTTCTTATAACATTGAGTTATATAATGAGATCTATGTAGATAAATACAATATTGTCCTCCCTATTACATTACATTGAGTCTTATAATGAGTTATTATAACATTGAGTTATATAAGGAGATCCAGGTAGATAAATACAATATAGTCATCTCCCTCCTCTCATTACATTGAGTCGTGTAATGGGTTGTTATTACATTGAGTTATGTAAGGAGATCCATGCAGATAAATACAATATAGTCATATCCCTCTCATTACATTGAGTCGTGTAATGGGTTATTTTAACATTGAGTTATGTTAGGAGATCCAGGTAGATAAATACAATATAGTCATATCCCTCCTCTCATTACATTGAATCGTGTAATGGGTTATTATAACATTGAGTTATGTAAGGAGATCCAGGTAGATAAATACAATATAGTCATATCCCTCCTCTCATTACATTGAGTAGTGTAATGGGTTATTATAACATTGAGTTATGTAAGGAGATCCAGGTAGATAAATACAATATAGTCATATCCCTCCTCTCATTACATTGAGTAGTGTAATGGGTTATTATAACATTGAGTTATGTAAGGAGATCCAGGTAGATAAATACAATATAGTCATATCCCTCCTCTCATTACATTGAGTCGTGTAATGGGTTATTATAACATTGAGTTATGTAAGGAGATCCCGGTAGATAAATACAATATAGTCATATCCCTCCTCTCATTATATTGAGTAGTGTAATGGGTTATTATAACATTGAGTTATGTAAGGAGATCCAGGTAGGTAAATACAATATAGTCATATCCATCCTCTCATTACATTGAATCGTGTAATGGGTTATTATAACATTGAGTTATGTAAGGAGATCCAGGTAGATAATTACAATATAGTCATATCCCTCCTCTCATTACATTGAATCGTGTAATGGGTTATTATAACATTGAGTTATGTAAGGAGATCCAGGTAGATAAATACAATATAGTCATATCCCTCCTCTCATTACATTGATTCGTGTAATGGGTTATTATAACATTGAGTTATGTAAGGAGATCCAGGTAGATAAATACAATATAGTCATATCCCTCTCATTATATTGAGTCGTGTAATGGGTTCTTATAACATTGAGTTATATAATGAGATCTATGTAGATAAATACAATATTGTCCTCCCTATTACATTACATTGAGTCTTATAATGAGTTATTATAACATTGAGTTATATAAGGAGATCCAGGTAGATAAATGCAATATAGTCATCTCCCTCCTCTCATTACATTGAGTCGTGTAATGGGTTGTTATTACATTGAGTTATGTAAGGAGATCCATGCAGATAAATACAATATAGTCATATCCCTCCCCTCATTACATTGAGTCGTGTAATGGGTTATTATAACATTGAGTTATGTAAGGAGATCCATGCAGATAAATACAATATAGTTATATCCCTCTCATTACATTGAGTCGTGTAATGGGTTGTTATAACATTGAGTTATATAATGAGATCTATGTAGATAAATACAATATTGTCATCCCTATCCCATTACATTGAGTCGTGTAATGGGTTATTATAACATTGCGTTATGTAATTAGATACAGGTAGATAAATACAATATAGTCATCTCCATCCTCTCATTACATTGAGTCGTGTAATGGGTTGTTATAACATTGAGTTATGTAAGGAGATCCAGGTAGATAAGTACAATATAGTCATATCCCTCTCATTACATTGAGTTGTGTAATGGGTTGTTATAACATTGAGTTATGTAAGGAGATCCAGGTAGATAAATACAATATAGTCATATCCCTCCTCTCATTACATTGAGTAGTGTAATGGGTTGTTATTACATTGAGTTATGTAAGGAGATCCAGGTAGATAAATACAATATAGTCATATCCCTCCTCTCATTACATTGAGTAGTGTAATGGGTTGTTATAACATTGAGTTATGTAAGGAGATCCAGGTAGATAAATACAATATAGTCATATCCCTCCTCTCATTACATTGAGTCGTGTAATGGGTTATTATAACATTGAGTTATGTAAGGAGATCCAGGTAGATAAATATTATATAGTCATATCCCTCCTCTCATTACATTGAGTAGTGTAATGGGTTATTATAACATTGAGTTATGTAAGGAGATCCAGGTAGGTAAATACAATATAGTCATATCCCTCCTCTCATTACATTGAATCGTGTAATGGGTTATTATAACATTGAGTTATGTAAGGAGATCCAGGTAGATAAATACAATATATTCATATCCCTCCTCTCATTACATTGAGTCGTGTAATGGGTTATTATAACATTGAGTTATGTAAGGAGATCCAGGTAGATAAATACAATATAGTCATATCCCTCCTCTCATTACATTGATTCGTGTAATGGGTTATTATAACATTGAGTTATGTAAGGAGATCCATGTAGATAAATACAATATAGTCATATCCCTCCTCTCATTACATTGAGTAGTGTAATGGGTTATTATAACATTGAGTTATGTAAGGAGATCCAGGTAGATAAATACAATATAGTCATATCCCTCCTCTCATTACATTGAGTAGTGTAATGGGTTATTATAACATTGAGTTATGTAAGGAGATCCAGGTAGATAAATACAATATAGTCATATCCCTCCCCTCATTACATTGAGTCGTGTAATGGGTTATTATAACATTGAGTTATGTAAGGAGATCCAGGTAGATAAATACAATATAGTCATATCCCTCCTCTCATTACATTGAATCGTGTAATGGGTTATTATAACATTGAGTTATGTAAGGAGATCCAGGTAGGTAAATACAATATAGTCATATCCCTCCTCTCATTACATTGATTCGTGTAATGGGTTATTATAACATTGAGTTATGTAAGGAGATCCAGGTAGGTAAATACAATATAGTCATATCCCTCCTCTCATTACATTGAGTCGTGTAATGGGTTATTATAACATTGAGTTATGTAAGGAGATCCAGGTAGGTAAATACAATATAGTCATATCCCTCCTCTCATTACATTGAATCGTGTAATGGGTTATTATAACATTGAGTTATGTAAGGAGATCCAGGTAGATAAATACAATATAGTCATATCCCTCCTCTCATTACATTGAGTCGTGTAATGGGTTATTATAACATTGAGTTATGTAAGTAGATCCAGGTAGATAAATACAATATAGTCATATCCCTCCTCTCATTACATTGATTCGTGTAATGGGTTATTATAACATTGAGTTATGTAAGGAGATCCAGGTAGATAAATACAATATAGTCATATCCCTCCTCTCATTACATTGAGTAGTGTAATGGGTTATTATAACATTGAGTTATGTAAGGAAAACCAGGTAGGTAAATACAATATAGTCATATCCCTCCTCTCATTACATTGAATCGTGTAATGGGTTATTATAACATTGAGTTATGTAAGGAGATTCAGGTAGATAAATACAATATAGTCATATCCCTCCTCTCATTACATTGAGTAGTGTAATGGGTTATTATAACATTGAGTTATGTAAGGAGATCCAGGTAGGTAAATACAATATAGTCATATCCCTCCTCTCATTACATTGAGTAGTGTAATGGGTTATTATAACATTGAGTTATGTAAGGAGATCCAGGTAGATAAATACAATATAGTCATATCCCTCCTCTCATTACATTGAGTCGTGTAATGGGTTATTATAACATTGAGTTATGTAAGGAGATCCAGGTAGATAAATACAATATAGTCATATCCCTCCTCTCATTACATTGAGTAGTGTAATGGGTTATTATAACATTGAGTTATGTAAGGAGATCCAGGTAAGTAAATACAATATAGTCATATCCCTCCTCTCATTACATTGAATCGTGTAATGGGTTATTATAACATTGAGTTATGTAAGGAGATCCAGGTAGATAAATACAATATAGTCATATACCTCCTCTCATTACATTGAGTAGTGTAATGGGTTATTATAACATTGAGTTATGTAAGGAGATCCAGGTAGAAAAATACAATATAGTCATATCCCTCCTCTCATTACATTGAGTCGTGTAATGGGTTATTATAACATTGAGTTATGTAAGGAGATCCAGGTAGATAAATACAATATAGTCATATCCCTCCTCTCATTACATTGAGTAGTGTAATGGGTTATTATAACATTGAGTTATGTAAGGAGATCCAGGTAGGTAAATACAATATAGTCATATCCCTCCTCTCATTACATTGAATCGTGTAATGGGTTATTATAACATTGAGTTATGTAAGGAGATCCAGGTAGATAAATACAATATAGTCATATCCCTCCTCTCATTACAATGAGTCGTGTAATGCGTTATTTTAACATTGAGTTATGTAAGGAGATCCAGGTAGATAAATACAATATAGTCATATCCCTCCTCTCATTACATTGAGTAGTGTAATGGGTTATTATAACATTGAGTTATGTAAGGAGATCCAGGTAGGTAAATACAATATAGTCATATCCCTCTCATTATATTGAGTCGTGTAATGGGTTCTTATAACATTGAGTTATATAATGAGATCTATGTAGATAAATACAATATTGTCCTCCCTATTACATTACATTGAGTCTTATAATGAGTTATTATAACATTGAGTTATATAAGGAGATCCAGGTAGATAAATACAATATAGTCATCTCCCTCCTCTCATTACATTGAGTCGTGTAATGGGTTGTTATTACATTGAGTTATGTAAGGAGATCCATGCAGATAAATACAATATAGTCATATCCCTCTCATTACATTGAGTCGTGTAATGGGTTATTTTAACATTGAGTTATGTAAGGAGATCCAGGTAGATAAATACAATATAGTCATATCCCTCCTCTCATTACATTGATTCGTGTAATGGGTTATTATAACATTGAGTTATGTAAGGAGATCCAGGTAGATAAATACAATATAGTCATATCCCTCCTCTCATTACATTGAGTAGTGTAATGGGTTATTATAACATTGAGTTATGTAAGCAGATCCAGGTAGGTAAATACAATATAGTCATATCCCTCCTCTCATTACATTGAATCGTGTAATGGGTTATTATAACATTGAGTTATGTAAGGAGATCCAGGTAGATAAATACAATATAGTCATATCCCTCCTCTCATTATATTGAGTAGTGTAATGGGTTATTATAACATTGAGTTATGTAAGGAGATCCAGGTAGATAAATACAATATAGTCATATCCCTCCTCTCATTACATTGAGTCGTGTAATGGGTTATTATAACATTGAGTTATGTAAGGAGATCCCAGTAGATAAATACAATATAGTCATATCCCTCCTCTCATTACATTGAGTCGTGTAATGGGTTATTATAACATTGAGTTATGTAAGGAGATCCCGGTAGATAAATACAATATAGTCATATCCCTCCTCTCATTACATTGAGTAGTGTAATGGGTTATTATAACATTGAGTTATGTAAGGAGATCCAGGTAGGTAAATACAATATAGTCATATCCCTCCTCTCATTACATTGAATCGTGTAATGGGTTATTATAACATTGAGTTATGTAAGGAGATCCAGGTAGATAATTACAATATTGTCATATCCCTCCTCTCATTACATTGATTCGTGTAATGGGTTATTATAACATTGAGTTATGTAAGGAGATCCAGGTAGATAAATACAATATAGTCATATCCCTCCTCTCATTACATTGAGTAGTGTAATGGGTTATTATAACATTGAGTTATGTAAGGAGATCCAGGTAGGTAAATACAATATAGTCATATCCCTCCTCTCATTACATTGAATCGTGTAATGGGTTATTATAACATTGAGTTATGTAAGGAGATCCAGGTAGATAAATACAATATAGTCATATCCCTCTCATTATATTGAGTCGTGTAATGGGTTCTTATAACATTGAGTTATATAATGAGATCTATGTAGATAAATACAATATTGTCCTCCCTATTACATTACATTGAGTCTTATAATGAGTTATTATAACATTGAGTTATATAAGGAGATCCAGGTAGATAAATGCAATATAGTCATCTCCCTCCTCTCATTACATTGAGTCGTGTAATGGGTTGTTATTACATTGAGTTATGTAAGGAGATCCATGCAGATAAATACAATATAGTCATATCCCTCTCATTACATTGAGTCGTGTAATGGGTTATTATAACATTGAGTTATGTAAGGAGATCCATGCAGATAAATACAATATAGTTATATCCCTCTCATTACATTGAGTCGTGTAATGGGTTGTTATAACATTGAGTTATATAATGAGATCTATGTAGATAAATACAATATTGTCATCCCTATCCCATTACATTGAGTCGTGTAATGGGTTATTATAACATTGCGTTATGTAATTAGATCCAGGTAGATAAATACAATATAGTCATCTCCATCCTCTCATTACATTGAGTCGTGTAATGGGTTGTTATAACATTGAGTTATGTAAGGAGATCCAGGTAGATAAGTACAATATAGTCATATCCCTCTCATTACATTGAGTTGTGTAATGGGTTGTTATAATATTGAGTTATATAATGAGATATATGTAGATAAATACAATATTGTCCTCTCTATCCCATTACATTGAGTCGTGTGATGGGTTATTATAACATTGAGTTATGTAAGGAGATCCATGTAGATAAATACAATATAGTCATCTCCCTCTCATTACATTGAGTCATGTAATGGGATGTTATAACATTGAGTTATGTGGGAAGATCCATGTAGATAAATACAATATAGTCATCTCCCTCTCATTACATCGAGTCGTGTAATGGGTTGTTATAACATTGAGTTATATAATGCGATCCAGGTAGATAAATACAATATGGTCCTCTCCATCTCATTACATTGAGTCGTGTAATGGGTTGTTATAACATTGATTTATATAATGAGATCCAGGTAGATAAATAAAATATTTTCCTCTCCATCTCATTACATTGAGTCGTGTAATGGGTTGTTATAACATTGATTTATATAATGAGATCCAGGTAGATAAATACAATATGGTCCTCTCCATCTCATTACATTGAGTCGTGTAATGGGTTGCTATAACATTGATTTATATAATGAGATCCAGGTAGATAAATACAATATGATCCTCTCCATCTCATTACATTGAGTCGTGTTATGGGTTGTTATAACATTGATTTATATAATGAGATCCAGGTAGATAAATACAATATGGTCCTCTCCATCTTATTACATTGAGTCGTGTAATGGGTTGTTATAACATTGATTTATATAATGAGATCCAGGTAGATAAATACAATATGGTCCTCTCCATCTCATTACATTGAGTCGTGTAATGGGTTGTTATAACATTGATTTATATAATGAGATCCAGGTAGATAAATACAATATGGTCCTCTCCATCTCATTACATTGAGTCGTGTAATGGGTTGTTATAACATTGATTTATATAATGAGATCCAGGTAGATAAATACAATATGGTCCTCTCCATCTCATTACATTGAGTCGTGTAATGGGTTGTTATAACATTGATTTATATAATGAGATCCAGGTAGATAAATACAATATGGTCCTCTCCATCTCATTACATTGAGTCGTGTAATGGGTTGTTATAACATTGATTTATATAATGAGATCCAGGTAGATAAATACAATATGGTCCTCTCCATCTCATTACATTGAGTCGTGTAATGGGTTGTTATAACATTGATTTATATAATGAGATCCAGGTAGATAAATACAATATGGTCCTCTCCATCTCATTACATTGAGTCGTGTAATGGGTTGTTATAACATTGATTTATATAATGAGATCCAGGTAGATAAATACAATATGGTCCTCTTCATCTCATTACATTGAGTCGTGTAATGGGTTGTTATAACATTGATTTATATAATGAGATCCAGGTAGATAAATACAATATGGTCCTCTCCATCTCATTACATTGAGTCGTGTAATGGGTTGTTATAACATTGATTTATATAATGAGATCCAGGTAGATAAATACAATATGGTCCTCTCCATCTCATTACATTGAGTCGTGGGGATATTATAACATTGAGTCATATAATGAGATCCTGGTAGAAAAATACATTATTGTCATCTCCATCTCATTACATTGAGTGGTGTAATGGGGTGTTATTATATTGAGTTATATAATGAGATCCAAGTAAATAAATACAGAATTGCCATCTCCATCTCATTACATTGAGTCATGTAATGGGATATTATAACATTGAGTTATGTAATGAGATCCAAGGAAATAAATACAATATAGTCATCTCCATCTTATTACATTGAGTCGTGAAATGGGATGTTGTAACATTGAGTTATATAATGATTTCCAAGTAGATACATGCAATATAGTCCACAATAACCTATCCAATGGTTTTTGGTTCGAAAGATGTTTATTTTCAAAAATTAAATCCCTTCACCCTAATGTTTGGGAAAGAATTAAATTGTGATCTTTATTCTAGTACTTCGTAAACAGTGTGCTCATAAATAAACTTTCACAACATATGAGCCCCTAGTGTCTTATTCGCTCAACCAATGAAAGAAATTCCCCATATTGTTTTTTGAAGTTATATGCTCGAAATTATGGAGATTCCAAAAAATAGAGCTCTTCATGGCTACGGTTACAGCGAACAAATTTATAAATTTTCCAAGGGTAGCATCTATTTTTTTTTTTTGTTTTTTTTGTTTTTGCATCCGTTAATTGATCAGTGTTTTGACAAACCATAAATGCGTTGGAGCTATACATGTATGAAGAAACATACATGTATGGGAAAACATTTGCAAGAAAGCGCGGTAAAAAGCCTATTATAACATAGAGGAGAAGTACATTGACGCTTTGGGCCTGTACATTTCTATTCTTTTCTAATGTGTTAAGCCGCCAATTTTCGTTGTACTTGTATCGTTCCAACGTAATTTATGGTTTTTCATTTTTTACATGAAACAAAAAGAGTGTGGCTCTTCGAAAATTACTAAATTTTGTCAAAGTATTCGTAACCGTGAAATCTCTAACGTTTGAAATCATCAAAATCTCGAGCGTAAACTTACAAATAAAAATACGGGAAATGTCCTTTCGATTGGTTGAAAGAATTGGCCACTATTAAGCTTAATATCGTATGTTTATGTCGCATATTTTATGTTTACCACTCATACTTATGTTTGTATCATAACTACTGATACAACTCGTATTTATGCTTGTAACACATCGTATATTTTATCCCCAAAAAAAACACTTTTGAAAAGTAGAAGAACCACCAACCTCAAAAATACAAAAAACTTTCTTGCAATAAAAAAAACATAAACATGATGAAAATTTTCAACCACAAATACAGTGATATAAAAAACGGCCAACCTCTGATTACAACTCTAGGTTGTGACTCGCTTAAGAATGTATGCTTACTAAGTTTATTTTTAAAATTTAAGTTCTGCTTGAGGTTGGCACCCGTCATAGGAATATTAACAATGCTTGCGTTTAAACTAATTTATGGCATATTGCACGAATATTCGAGTTTATGATTTCATTTGGATAGGTAGGAAATACAAAGTGTTGTAAATCTTCATGTTCATGTAACTTTCAAAATAGTATAGAGAAACTGTGCTCAAACGCTTGCATTTGAATCTTTATTAAGAATTTTTTAAGTTGGAAACTGAAGTGTTTGTGGTAAGCTTTTGTTTGGTTGATACATACATTTTGGAAAGTTTTTATTGTGTGGGGGGTTTTTATTGTATGGTTCGACGATACCTTACATGCAATAATTATCTTTAAAATTGATAAACCGGAAGTGGTACCAATAGAATACCTGCTGGTACTTTAAACATTCATAATTTGTCAAAACAAAAGTCCAACATGCCATATTTATCTTGGAAATTGATAAATCGAAAATGGTACTACCTATGCTATACCTGGTACCTTAAACATTCATAATTTTTCAAGACAAGCCCAACGACACCCAACATGCCATATTTATCTTCAAAATTGATAAACCAGAAGTAGTACCACCTATGGTACATCTGGTACCATGAATATTCATAATTCTTCAAGTTGAGTTCAATGATATCTTACATGCCAAAATCTACTTGAAAATTTACAAATTGGTTGAATGCGGACGGCAGTAACCATCAAAATCGACCACGAACGAGTAATAGAAACTTGTGTATGGCAACTTAACCCCCAAAACTTAAAGAAATACGTTGCCATCGACAAGAAGCCTGTCTACCAAGTTTCAGCTGGATTGGTTAGTTTGTACGCTCAACGACCTCTTTTAGTGCATAATAACGACTAATCAGTCCGGGACCCACAGCTTAACGTGGATTCCGAATCACAACGAACATCCACACCTAACCCAGGAATCAAATCCGGCACCTTTAACATACAAGGCCAGAGAGTTCATCTTATTAAAAATTTATTCTAATAAATTGTTACAAATAAATATTACAAGTTTTTTACAGTCTAATTATTGCAAAATAAATTATTTTTACCATGCCAAGCATTATTTTGGTTCACATAATAACCCATTGATATTTGACAAAATTTAAAATATTTTCTTAATAACAATTTTAAAATTCACTATGAAATTATAATTTTGATGATATATGATTCTACGATTTCATTTTACAACGAAATTCAAACAAAATCAACACACCTTTAAAAACGAATGACATTTTTGCAATCCATTAGCCAATTACAATGCGTGTTTCATTTAGTCCCGCTGTAATGAATTGACTGTGACGTCAGCTAGCATAACCTCCACCTTTATACTTTCCAATTCAGCCCATAGTATCTTGCAACACAATGTGATTATTTTCATTTTTAAACGGAGCTTTTCCGAAATTAAAATGTTTTGGAAAGTTAACTCACTCTAAATTGTCATACAGTTCAAATAACACATGCAATTTGAAGAACAAATATTTCTCTTTAATTCTGTCTCTTCAAAAATTAAATTATTCCAATTTTAAAGATGTTATAAGCCATATAATCATAGTCTAATTCGTTCTGCGTATACTATTACATTACGTTTATTCTCACTTAAGCCTAACATGTCGGAAAAACTAACTTCGAAATGATAGCAAACCTGTTTGGCAACTTTTGGCATATATATCTGAACCATAATTACATGTTGATCGCCTTTATCTGTCGCCAAATTATGAAATGAAAAAAAGTGGTTTTAAATTAATTAAAAATAGAAAGAATTATTTAACGAAGGTTAAACCAGTGTAGGATTTTAAGTTGAAACATTCCGCATCCTATAATTCAATCCGTTTGAAGATCTATAGCTTAGTTAGGGCTGGACGTTTGTCTAAAATTTTACATCAAAATCGGGCTAGAACTCGTTTTTTTATTTCGTTTTGGAAATTTCAATATTTTTTTCTTTGTTGTCTTTTATCCTAGGTACTCATTTTTTTTTCTTTGAAAGATATCACCGAGTCGAATCTATGGTATTTTTTGTATAATTATGTGAAGTTTCGTAAGCGCGTTAGAAAATAGTCAATTTCGGCTTTTTCGCTGGAAGTTGTGCAGAGAATAGATACTTACTGTCGTTTCTGCCTTTTTAAGGTTGGCGGCGAAACGACCGTTTCGTCTGATGTTGTAACACTTTTCATTGAACCAGGGTAATTATTTTGAATCACCCAATGAATGTTGAAAATGTATTTCGATTCTCAATTATAAGCATTTAATAATTTTTATATATATATATTAAAAAAAAAAAAAAAAAAAAAAAATTGAAATAATACAGTAGAATCTCGATTAACCGACCTAATTCGGACCAAAGGAAGGTCTGTTAAGAGAAAATTCCGGATAAAAGAGAGTTGTAAAAAACAATAAAAAGTAAATGATTTTCGTTTATTGAATACAGGACTTTTAATGTTTTTTTATGACATAATTGTTGGAAATGAGTTTTTGTTGCAATAATCTTGATAATCTTTGTTTCGCTGCTCTATCCCGGAGTCTTTTTGAAGGCTATAGTTCAGTTTGATCTGCATCCGAAGGTTGCTCTAACCATGTCAGTTCTTTAGAAAAACAGTCAAAAGCTTCATCATTACTTATGTAACTTTAGAGCAAGGGAAAAGATTACGGTTTAAAAAAGGAACAAATGATTTATTACTCATTTGAGAGATTTTTGATGTCGACTAAATGATTGCCGGTTAACATAGAGTACCGGATAAAGAAGGGACGGTTAATCGAGGTTCTACTGTATCTCCAAAATGTAAATGTATAGAAATATTAATATAAACCCTGTTTTAACGATTCTTTAATTTTGAATACATATTTCAGACATATTTTCATTTATTTGGAAAAGGTGAAGTTTTGCAACAAACTAAATTTTAGATTTGTCGATTAAAAATTAGAATTTTTTTGTTGTTGCCTATACTACAATAAACTAAGCTATGTATTGGTTTTATACTTAAGTTTTTTGACATGTTAAATAATATACTCATTTATTAAATATTAATACAGATAAAATTGTTTAAATATAAATAATAACTTTTTTTTTGCTATGATAAAATTATTTGTACCTAACCATATGTCAGTTTTTCAAGGTCCCTTTTTTAAAAAGCAATTATTTTTCCATTTTCCAACAGTTTAAAAGTATATTAGTTAAAGTACTAAATAAAAAAATCAGACAAACCTTAACCAAGTGGAAAAAAAAAATTATAATAAAAAAAAACATAAAAATTGGAAGGGAAAAAAAATGTAAAGATAAAAGTTAACTGAGAAAAAAAAAAACTTTGCAGTTTATTCCAGTTACGGTTTACGAAATATATTTTTTAGTTAACTTCACCACAACTTTCAGAGTTTACGTTAAAAATATTACTTTAATATTATTCCCAAAAACACTTTATCCAAGGAATAACATTTTGAGAAATAAAAAAATCTTTTTAACCAGTAGGTTTTTCTCCTCTTTCACTTCTATTTTGAAATGAAATTCTCACATTAAAAGTATTGAAGTGAGTGGTTATTAGATAGTTGTAAAAAAAGAATATTTTCAGTTCCTTTTCATTTTATTGAATTGGAAAAATGTCGAACTCAAGATTGGTTTTGGAAGGATATTGAATAAACTGATATTTTTAACAGCACAATTCACCATTTGATGATAATACTCTGTTATGTAGAGAGTTCTTTAACAAATACAGTTCAGGGTAGGTTCGAATTCATATTGTTACGAATTTTTATATACTTGTAAATATTTCGCAGTGTTAATTTTGCAAAAAAATAAATTTCTGTGCATTTTGCATAAGGCAGTGCAATAGTTTGTTTCCCTGCAATGAGTCTCTTGATGCTTGATAACGAGTTTTATAGAGATAAAGCTGAGAAGCGAGTTTTACAAGGAGCAGGCCATTTAAAATTATGGTAATGGCAATCTCGCCAAATTGGTGAAGGTTTTGGTGACTAATTTTTGTCGCAAAACTAGGCAACCATTTGGCGACATTTTCGGTCCCCATGTACATTAATATGACTTTTCGACTACGATCTGGAAAGTTCTTCAAATGTCTATATCTAGAAGATTCACGAAAGTTCGCCACTCCTATATAAGGACGGTCGTGAGTAGAGTTAGTTAGTTGACTGAGTTGTTGTTGACTGATTTTGAGTCATTGAGTAAGTTGTTAGCTGAGTCCATTAGTTGACTGGAATTACTGAGTAGTTCTAAAGCGAACTGTATTGCATTGTCTTTTGCGGCGATTGAGCAGTTGTGTTGTCAAGTTTTTAACTGCTGTTTTGCGCTCTATTGTTGTGAAAGAGCTGTATTGAGTCTACTAGAACGAGAATTTCTGGAGTTGTAAGAGAATCCGTGAAGAGTTATATTGGAATAAATATCTGCAAGTTTTGATCTGCTTTGGCTTCAAATCTTTCGAACCCATCCACGCAACAATATGAATGGGTACCAAAGGAATCAAAAGAGATTATACTGCTATTTTGATTAGAGAAATTTACAAATAAATGACGGTTATCTTTCATTGAAATATATATTGTTATGAATTTTTCCGCAGAGGCAATGATGGCACAGTTTTTATTAGATAAAAACTATTATTTTTTCGCTTCAGAAAACTCACAAAATTTATTTAAAGACAACAGTGTAATCACTCTCAAGCTTCAACAAAAACAACTTCGAATACATCGATTATACAAGTTCACTCTAGTAGGTAAACAAGGGATCAGCTTTCATCGAAATCCAAAGTCAAACTGAAAACTTTCCCGATCGGGGGTCTTATATATGCACGAGCGTGAGAACATTCTCAAAATATCCAGCCAATTCGTCGAAAAAGAAACATCTCCAAATTTCTCGATTGCTTTAGGTGTTGCCACCTTTTTCTAACCTGTATTATTGCTGTTAATAAATAAAATAAGATAAAATAAATTACAATAGAATTTTAAAATAATACGTCACTATTTACACTATATGCAGACAATTTGTGCAACAATATTGTACAACAAAAAATGTGTATACATTAGAATAACTTTTATCACATTTACAACTGTTCTATCTAAAAGTCTAATAAAACTTTAATAATTCATATTTTACTTTAGTTTGCGAGAAGTTTTAAATATATATGATACGTGGTTCTTCTTTATTTCCTTCTAGAACTAAATCATTCTTAAATTATTTTTATAAGCCTCAAAACTATGATCCATTAGTTAATAGTTTTTAAACTTTATTTTCAATTAAAATTCATTTCTTTGTAAGATACAATGTTTTTTTTTTCTATGAAAAGCTATTAAATTTAAAAGCATTTAATCTTTTTTTTTTTTTTTTGTGTTGAAACAACTTCTGAATAATCAGATTTAATAAGTTTCAGAAATGTATTACTCCTTATCATTAAGAAAGCTATTTAAGAAATCTGCTTTACATATTTTTCTAATATAGGCTTATTCATACTTCAAAATCTTTTTATTATTGTTTAAATTATTTTAAATGTTTATTTTAAGGCTTTCGTCCGATCAATAATTATAATTATCGTTTTTAAAAATTGAAAGTTAATAAAGGCAAAATTAAATAATTAATAATACTTTGTATTAAATCACGAAAATTATAAATATTTGACGTCATTGATTGTAATTAATGATAAAATAAAAAAGCTTAAGTCATTACAAACTACTTATTGCAACTTAACATCATACTGAATGTTGACAAAGCTTTTCAATAATTATCAGGCATTTAAGTTATGATTTTTCTGAATAAAATGGCCTTTAAAAACATTTGTCTAGTGTGAAATGTATTATATTTTTCGAAGGTAGTCATTTTAATTCCAAGCTTTATTATTTTTCCAATGCAATCACAATCTTATTGTAAAAGATTTTATGTACTTTAGTTGTAGAATTATCTAAATGTATTTAAAAAATAAAGTGAATTTGTATGTGTTTTGAGCAAATGTCTGCAATTTTTTTCGATGTTGATGATGTTTTGCATATTTGACATTCAAAATAATAGAAAGTTACTGTATACATTAGATTAAAAAAAAAAAAAAAAAAAAAATTGCTCCTCTTTTCTTATTTTACCTCAAATAGTGTACGCCTAGTTAAAACATTTCAAGCTTGATTTTTGTAGAAATACAGACCCTATTTTAATTTTGAAATGAATTAGAAAATTTCAAGTGTGTAAATCAAATTGACTTTATTTCCAGGTCAAGTCAATCCCCAAATTTTTACTTTTTAACCCTTAAATGCATGAGATTTTATTTTCAATAAATAAAATTTGAAATCAACTAAGAAATGGGTGTAGCTAAAGAGAAAAATAATAATAATAAAAAAACAACATAAGGATTTTGCATATTGATGTAGTTTTACATCACAAAAAAAGCTGCATTTTCCGCGCATAAATTTATCAGTATATGCAAAAATATAAATATAATTCGTTACTCTACCTTGTTTTTACCAGAAATTTTTTTTCCTGTGTGTTTTATTACTTTTTATATAAATTATCGTAATTCGTAACACCCACCGAAATGAAATTGAACTCAGACAACAGCGCCCCCAACAATAAAAATTGTCACAGATAAAGAAATAAACAGTCAAAGATTATAGTTGCGTTTGAAAACGATAAAATAGTTTCGGTAAAATTAAAATAAAAACACTATGCAAAGGTTACTACATAAAGAGATCTACATTCTACGCATTTAAGGAATGCATCGAAAAGGGCAACAATATGCATTTAAGGGTTAAAGATATTGTGATAGATCATTATATAAATCATATCCAAAAGTGCAAAATGGTTAATTCCGCAGTAACCATACTAAAAATATAACACCGAATAAATCTAACAATAAAACACCGAATAAATCTAACAATAAAACACACTTCAAATTAGAGAAATATGAATCCAACAGCCTGTCTATTAAATCCACAATTAAAATATATGTATATATATATATTAGAAGTCGGAAATATCGATCAAAATAAATATCGATACTATATCGTTGCATAGAAAAAAGTATTGATTAAATATCGGTGTATCGAAACATGATTTTTTTAATTTGATTTTCAATTTTCCAGAAACGAAGTTTCTTTGGACAAATTTCTACTTTTCATGAATTCATACCAAAATTGTTATAATAAAGAAATTATAAAAATGTTTTAATAAATAATTTATATGTTTTAATAAATAAATTATATGTTTTAATAAATACATTATATTATCAATCAAAATAAATAAAATACATTTGGATGTCAATGCATAAATTCACAAATTGTTTTTTAAAGAAGAAATTTTGAAAAGTAGTTTACTGCATATTTTGTTGATATAGATGTTTCTAATATTCAAAATTAGATGCAAATTCCAGGCACACGTTGGCAACAGAAACGGTGCTATGTTAATGACTACTAATAAATGATCTTATCTTTCCATTACATTACGTTTTCTTTTTGGTTAGGGTGTCATTTTAACTGTCTCTCAACCAAGTCCAAACCTAAGTTTCGAAGTTTTTGAAAAGGGAATTAAGAAAAAAAAAAAAAAAAAAAGAACATGGAACTACAAAACGATCATTAAAAAACTAAAAATGTTTAAAATATCGATAGATCGGTGACTAGTATCGATATTTTTACTATCGATATTTTTTAAAAATTATCGATTAAAATATCATGTATCAATATATCGCCGACCTCTAATATATATTGCACATTTGTAGCGCCTGATAACGAATACTCAATTATTTTAATTGTCATTTAAACACAAAATATTATAATAACAAAAAAGTTCTGTAACCATATATATAAAGCTTTAGTAAGCTTTCACTGTATGCGACGGGCCTCGATCGCGTGACCATTGGATCTCGAGGCAGATGCTTTTGCCGCTGTGCAAAAGAGTACTCTAGTGCACATAAGTTTTATTTGTTATTTGAGGTTACCACACAGCCTCCTCTCTGCGACAAATTAGCGATACTGTTGTTCTGATCAACGTCTGATCGGAGTTGGAGGTTTGGGATGCTTGTTGCATCGTTGTGCCCACTTGTTGCGGTGTTGCATGCGAGTTGCGTATGTGATCGCTTGTTGCGATGAAGTTTCTCCTTTCAGAAGCGCCGATAGATGGCAGCATGATTCGTTTTAGTCTGGGTCACCAATAAAGCGTTAGTAAGCTTTCACTGTATGCGACGGGCCTCGATCGCGTGACCATTGGATCTCGAGGCAGATGCTTTTGCCGCTGTGCAAAAGAGTACTCCTCCATTGCACAGAAGTTTCATCTGTTATTTGAGGTCGCCACATATACATCACTAAAACAAGGATTTGATGCACCTGTAACACATCAATTAGAATTTCTTTCAGTGTATTGTTTTTTATTTCTACAACATACTTTTTCTTTTATCCCAAATTTATATTTTTTAAGAGGTGGAAAAAACAAGGATTCATAGAAAAAAATTCGATTTTTTTTTTTTACCTTCGGTCTGTTTTCACTGTTGTTTCTATTTCATTTATTGTTTTTTTGCAAAACTTGATTTTACAACTAAATTTATTATATATTCAAGAGGTTTTTTTCCCACACAAAGTATTCGAATTTTTTACCTTCTTAACGTTTTTTACTTTCGACGAAATTACATTTTTTTTTTTTCACTTGGTATGGATGAAAATGTTTTAAACTTTTATCGACTCCATTACCTAAATGAATAAGATTTTCGTATTTATTTTGCAAAACATTGCATTTTTAAAACTGTAATGCGTAATACCTTCAGTAATGCTTAATACTTCATTTGGTGAAGAAACATTTAAATTATGGTGAAAATTCAAACACTTATTACAATGCAACAAAAACAAAACGGTTGTGAAAAAATTCCTAAGAAGCACAAACATCAAAATTTGAGTAAGACCAAGTTGACAACCATAGGCTTCCTACAGAAAGTGTATAGGTACGATTTGGGGAATGTTTCTTTTTCGCTAAAATTAAAGCGTCATCTCACTTTAGGCACCTCGAAAATAGGCTATTTTCGCGATTTTTTTTCGAGGATTTTTGCAAACAATTATGAGATAAAATGGATCCTATATAATAAACACATCTTTCAAGTACAAGAAAATTTTATTTTTTTATTTTTTTGAACAATTATTATGATAAAACAGTAGCATCGAAAAACCCGTGTAGAAATGTAATGTTCGTGGCTTGTTGATGAAATTTCGGAAACTATCCGGCCGATTGTCATGAAATTTGAATGACATATTCTTCGTAGTTATGGCTATAGCGCATATCATCAGATTTTTGAAATTTTGATTTGAAGTAAATTTTTTTTACAAAAAACTACAAAAAAACGAGTTTTTTTTTTACTTTTTCGAAAAACGTGCGCCATTTCGTTATTTTCGTGAATATCAAAAATCTGATGATATGCGCTATAGCCATAACTATGAAGAATATGTCATTCAAATTTCATGACAATCGGCCGGATAGTTTCCGAAATTTCATCAACAAGCCACGAACATTACATTTCTACACGGGTTTTTCGATGCTACTGTTTTATTATAATAATTGTTCAAAAAAAAAATTTTTTTTTTTCTTGTACTTGAAAGATGTGTTTATTATATGGGATCCATTTTATCCCATAATTGTTTGCAAAAATCCTCGAAAAAAAATCGCGAAAATAGCCTATTTTCGAGGTACCTAAAGTGAGAAGACGCCATAAGTAAAAAATACACTTACTTAATATTATAATTTAAACTATGGATCATTTATTTAACATCGGTTGGTGTTCTTGTAAAATGAGCAATAATGAATGTTTTTTTTTTCTCTTTCTTTTAAATTACACAATTAACAGGAAGGCTTTCATACAAAATTATAGATGAACTTTAAATTATTAAGGTGAGTGTCCACGGGCGCAAGTTTGATGCAAAACGGGTTCTCGTTTGAGTACACACCCTTGTAGGTTCACTCAAGGGAAGTTTTAGTAAGTTGCAGCAAGATTTGCGCCATCCGAAAATCTTTTCGTGGACTGTCGTTATGCAATTTTTCAATGGCAGCTACATTATGCGCATGCGCGATTTTGGCGAAAACCTTAATGGTAGGTCCCATGGCCATAACCTACTGGCACACCAAATTTGAACATCATAGGTCAATTTGTTCGGGAGCTATGTTGACCACAGACAGAAATTTTTCTAGATCACTCTTTTGAAATCAGGATGTTCCAAAATGTGGAAAAATGCAAAGAATGCAAAAAAAAAAAAAAAAAAACGATTTTTTTTTTTACCGAATACTATACTTTCACTACCCTATGTATGGGTAATTGAAAGTAAAAATAATGTGTGTCATAATAATTATGTATAAAATTATACGAATACAATGCCAATAAATTTAAATATAATTTTTTTTCTTTCCCTAAAATCACTATTTTTTTAGACAAAAATTCACTGGAAAAAGGTAAAATTGTCTTTAAAATGTGCCGTTCACAATAATTATTATTCCCTTAAAACAAATAATTAAATAATTTTATTTCTTGTAATATGTTTACAATTATATATTATACATGGTTAATAATTTAAATGGTAAAATTAAAAATTTTATAATTGAACTACCAATTCACTATAGACGGTGTATATTTTACAATTTGTTTCTTCTTCTACAAAAAGTATGTTCATCCAACATGTTGCTTTAAAATCCCTCAATAAATTAAAAATAATTATCCCCTATATTATCCAAAGGCAAATTTACTGCCGATTTTCTTCTCGCAGTTGCACGCAGCCGTCGTGGATACACCTATTCAAGATATTTATTGCAACCACCCTTCCGCGAGCAAAATTGCATATGCAGTGGAAACAGTGCAGCAAATTTCTCGCAAGGAACTCGCACGAGTTTTCTTACCCGTAGACTTTTTTACTCGTTACTTTAGGAACTTCACTTGAAGTTCATACACTTACAGAATTTTGAAATTATTGAGAAAATTTTATAAATATTGACAATAACTATTTTATGTAATGAAAGTCTGGCATCAAGCAAATAAAATTACGTAATTTTATTTACTGGGGTCTTATGAAATGTGCTCTCTCTCGAAAGCACCGGCTTTTTATATGAATTGGGTTGAACCCATTCAGACCATCGGGCAGAATTTTTACCCGTTTATTTTGTCAGAGTGTTTAACTTATTTTTTTGCTTTTCTCCACGTTTAGAACATCCTGATGTCATAAAAGTTATCCAGAAAAAATGTGTGTCTGTGGTAGTATAACTTCCGAACATATTGTCCAAGGATATTCAAATTTAGCGTGCGGGTTAGTGGTGACCATGAGACCTACCATTAAGGTTTTCATCAAAATCGCACATGCGCATAAGTTAGCTGCCATTGTGAAAAAAAAAAAATGTTTTTCAGTAATTGGCTAAAAAATGCCTGAAATGAGTTCGATCAAAATCGCTGTGGTAATGCCTCTGAAGGTGTTCTGAATATTCCCAGCTCCAAAATTCTCACAAAAATCCGATAGAAGCGTAAAAAGTTGAAATATGAGTGCCTTTAACACAGTCTTCTCTGCCTTTGAGCATCGCCCATTAACGATTGATTTTTTTTGCGTTTCATGCACGAGCAGCTCAATGTAATGTATATAGAATTAAACCACCTTTTTTGCCTTGCCATTCGGCGTGTTTATTCTTTTTTTTTTCTTTTCTTTTTTTGCTCATGTAAAAACTATGGTCAATAATATCACCTAACTGGTGGTTACTTACAATTTTATGTGTATTGCCTAACTGGGTATTTTGATTTAAATGAGTGATATTATGAAAATTGTGAGTAACACCATATTTAATTTTACTACAGTGACCAATATTATAAAGCTTAATTGAAAGTCGTGCGATGTTCTACACTGCTAGTTCAAATTATATTGTACTAGCTGAATACTCGTACTTCGCTTCGAAACTTTACCATATTATTACACAAATGTTCTGTATATAATTGTAACTAGATACGTACTTATTTTAAAGTTATATTTTACTTTAATATATTTGTTAACAGCGATAATACAGGTTAGAAAAAGGTGACAGCATCTAAATCAATCGGGAAATTTCGAGCTGTTTTCGTCATGTGATTGGTTGGCTAGATTTTGCTGGAAATTTCTGCCGTAAGCCTATAAAAAGCATCGATAAAACAACTGGATAGACTGCTTAACGCTGGGAAAATGAAGCCGTTGCCAGATGCCATTGGTGGGATAAAAAATACAGATTGCCGAGGATTGAAAATAAAATTTTGGGTTGTACCCAGCAGAAATGTCAATAGTAGACCTTAATTAGTAATAATGTGCCAAAAAATATATAGTCTAACACTTTACAAGGTTTCTCGCATTCCCATCCAACTATAAAAGTGAACTGTGATTGGTTAATCATCTCACCAGCGTCGCAAAGCTTCGCAATCCCTGGCGTGTTTTTCTCTTTGCATTGACATTGGAACAGTCTATCCAGTTGTTTATCTATATCGATGGAAAAAGGTGACAGCATTCAAATCAATCGGGAAATTTCGAGCTGTTTTCGTCATGTGATTGGTTGACTAGATTTTGCTAGAAATTTCTGCCGCGAGCCAATGAAAAGAGGCAAAAATTGGAATCGAGATCAGTCGAGTATTGGATATGTTGTTTACTTTCGCTGTGTCTGAACTATCGCTGTGTTCGAAGTTGTATGTGAGCTTGTACTAAAGCTTGATAGCAATTGTTCTGTTGTTCAGAGAAGTTTTAATAGCCTTTGAGGAAGATGGAATTATCGTTTTTATTTAGTAAATATTGCGTTATTATAGCCTCTGAGAAAAATTCGCAACAGTGTGCCTTTTAACAACCAAAAGAAATTCATGCATTATACATTTCGGACTTTTGACTCTGTTTGAACCAATGAAAATTGGTTTGTCAAAATGGGAGTACCTTTCTTTATTGAGATTTGCCCTTATTGATATGTGTTTCAAATTTTATAATTGTGACAATATTTGCTGACTGGTCTGGTGCTTTTTTTGCATAATAGATTATCTTTCATATAAATTACCGTTCATCAAAAAATAATTAATTAATTTAGAAATTAGAAAAGCAATGACCGCTAGGAAGTATTGAGGTATACAAAAGATAAATATATTCGTTTGGTGTTGCATCATAACAAATACAAATTTCATAAAAAAAAAACTATTGATTATCACAAATTGTATTTTACCATAGAAGCTCATAAAATAAAATTTGTAAACTGAAATTTCAAAATATATAAGCATTAATCATCAATTCAAAAATACTTTTATATAGAGTTTTTATTTGTCATACAAAACAAACGAGATAGTTTAACAAATACAAAATGTCCTTATAAGAAAAAAGCATTAAAAAATATGGTTTTTATATGCTTAAAATACAAATTTTAAGATCAACAACAGGCTCAAGGCCCAAGAGGGTTGGTCGAGTAAATATATATATACACGTATATATATAAAAATAGAAAATAATTTGCATACAAAAGTTACAGGATTATACATACAATAGAGAATAGTTACAGGATCATACACACAATATACAATAGTCACAGGATTATACAATACAATATTCATAATACAATACAATATACAAAGCTGACATAGAGTTTGACAATCATACTGGAAAAATGCAATACATAATGCAAGCTGGCACATTTTATAAAAACCAACAGTACCCAAACATAAGTAACCAAATATAGTAACAAAATAACCTAAATTAAATCTATACAAATTACAAAATATACGTTACTTACCTAGCCAGTGTAATCCAATTATTGCTCATTGATGATCCCCCAGTGCATATCTAACTCTTTCTTAAAACTCTTTACACTCTCTGAATTTACAACGCTTGCTACTAAATTACCAATAGCCTCTGAAATAACGATTTGTAAAAAAAAATATCAACCTAAAAATCTTTCTACTCTCATTCCATACGTCTAGGAGGAGTCTAAGATTTTTAGAGTTTATCTACTATAAAGATATCCTGCAGCAAGTTATTACTTTCTCCATCATTTTGCGTTCGAAAACGACTTCCTGAAGATTCCTCTAATGATCCGCTGTCATTCAAGTATACATATGGCCGCAATAAAACTATCTCAGAGATAAAGTTCTCGCACAACTACTTGATACCTTGTTATCTCTGAACAAGAAATGACGCCTTTTGAAAGGGATATCTTGTGGGCACAAGTCATCTACTTTCTTAGATTCTTACTTTAAAGTTAACGGGTGGAAAGAAATACTAACAATAGTAACTACTCTACATTTCTAAGGTTTAGATTAGGGTATAAGGTTGGAATTGGAGAATCTCCTATTTATAAGTTTCAATTTTATCATGGAAAATGTTTGGGGTTTTATTTTTCAAATAATAATTTGTGTTAAAATCCAAAATAATCCATTGAAAAAAGTTGCTTTACGAAAAAATCTTTCAAGTGCCTGCAAATTGAGTTTTTGTTTGGAAATGTCATAATTGAAATTTCTCATAGGATTAACATAAGGAAAAGTGAAAATGAAAAATATTTGAATTTTTCCTTTTTTGGAAATTTTTTTGACCCACTTCCCATTTTGAGAATGTTATAAATTTGATATTGGAGACTCTCCTAAATATGAACTCAAATCTGGCAAAGTCGCAACATTGTGCGGCCATTACTTTTTGGTCAATATCTCTTGTAAGGTTGTCCTCCAAAAAAAAAAAAATATGGTCAATTTTCACCCAAGGATGTTATAAATTTGGAATTGGAAAATCTCCTTTTTATAAGCTTCAATTTTATCATGGAAAATGTTTGGGGTTTTATTTTTTAAATAGTAATTTATGTTAAAATCCAAAATAATCCATTTAAAAAACTTCTTTTTGAGAAAGTCTTTTCAGTGCCTGCAAAATGAGTTTGGGTTGGAAATGTGAAAATTGAATTTTCCCAATGGATTAATATAAGGAAAATAAAAATGAAAATTTTTTAAGTTTCCCTTTTTGGACCAATTTTTTACCTATTTCCCATTTTGAAGATATTATAAATTTAGACTTGGTTACTCTCCTCTATATGGACTGCAATCTGTAAAAATCGCAACATTTTGCAGTTGTAACTTTTTGGTCAAGAATTCTTGAAAAATGGATCCCCCGAAAAAAATATGGCCATTTTTGTCCTACACGCAATTATGATCAAAAGAGATTTGGGTAATGATTTTTATATTCCAAGCCGTTAGAAGTAAAAATAAATTTGGTATGGACTAAATGATATAAATAAATGTCGCTTTGGTATACTGTGTACCTACATAATTAGGTTAGAAGTTTAAATAAATTTGGCACTGACTGAACAATATAAATAAAATTTGGCACTGGCATACTGTAAACCTACATAATTAGGTTAGAGGTTAAATTTGGTACTGACTAAACGATATAAATAAAATTTGGCACTGGCATACTGTAAACCTACATAATTAGGTTAGAGGTTAAAATAAATTTTGTACTGTCTAAAGAGTTATAAAATTATAATGAATCCAGTAGTTATGTTTTTGCTTTTTATAATATTAGTCGGTAGTGAAGTTTTATGGAAAAATAGTCTTTTTAATTTGGGGTCAAATATATATTTATAACCATTGAAGAACCGTTTGCCTGGGGTAATAGATGTATATTTTACCCCGTCAAAACATTTTTTCATATAAATTTGACACCTGCTAAAATTGCATAAAACAAAAATATAATTCCTAAACTCATTATAGTTTTACAATTCTAATTTGTTAACACGTAAAAAAAGACGCAAAGCTTCTTGCGTCAACTCCAGAAATTCGCACATTTCTTATTTTCCAGAGCTGTATGTATACGATACACGGTGCATTAAAAAACTAGGGGTGTGGAACATCACACAACTTTAATTTACATTATCAATACTGACGAGGAATTGTGTCATTTACCGTTAATACATTTTCATCATTCATTTAGAAAAAATGGCCAATTTGGCGATATTTTTTGCTATAATTCTTGCATAGGTCGGAAAAAAGAAAAAAAAAAAGACCTCTGCCAAAATGGTGATTTTGGAGATATACTTCACGATAATCATTATATTATCCTACATTAAAAGTAAAACTGGCTAGATAAGAAAAAACGATCATTAATGAGATATGCTCATGTCAAGGAAAAAAAGAGTCTGTGTTGAAGACATTCGTTTTTCCACTTTCTACGCCGTTAAAGCATTTTTACGGAAATTTCGGAGGTGGGGATGTTTAGAACACCTTAAGAGGCATTACCATAACGATTTTTATAAAAATCGCTAGAGCCGTTTTTTAGCAATCATTGAAAAACAAGATTTTTTTCAATGGCATCTACCTTAGGCGCATGCTCGATTTTGACGAAAACTTTTATGGTAGGGCCGATGGCCGTCACTCACCCTTATACGAAATTTAAACATCGTAGAACAATTCGTTCGGGAGTTTTGCTGATCACACACACACACACACACACACACACACACACACACACACACACACACACACACACACACACACACACACACACACACACACACACACACACACACACACACACACACACACACACACACACACACACACACACACACACACACACACACACACACACACACACACACACACACACACACACCGAATACTATACTTTCATTATCCTATGATCATATGAATAATTGAAAATAAAAATGCTGTAATTCCCTATTGTAGAGCCCCGCTGGTGAGTTGACAGAAAGCTATGGCGGGAATACAATTGGAGTCGCGTTGAAACATTCCTGCCGGACCTTGCTACGAGCCCGATATATTGACCAATCTGATACCTTTATGCAGATAACGAACCAAAATCCCCAGCTTGCCCCTTACGCCTGATGACGAACCACGTCAAAAGGACCTTTGTCCCATCCCTGACGCCACGAGTTCCAAAATTGGCATTCGCATCACTCGCCAATCAGACACAACTCATCAGCCAATATGTGCCATCAATTTCATATCCCGCTCAGTCAGCCAGTGCGACAATTTAGTATTTGAGGAGGAAACCCTACTCAAGATCATTCCCTATACTCGATATGTTACCATCTTCTAGACCCAGTGCATTTAGAAACTACTTTCTATAAAAACTTGAGATTTGGTGAGTAGGTACTAAAATATAACTTTATAAAATGACATAAATTAAAAACTTGAATATAGAGTCTAATATATTTTGTTTTATATATGAAATTCTTTCGTCATTGCATATGCAGTGGTCCCACCTGGTTTCCTCGTTTTGCTGTTTTAAATTATCATTTGTAATAAATAGACATTAAAGGACAACAATACATGTTATATCATTAAGTGATCTATTTCGTACTTACTCACCTAACTTCAAGGTTTTGTGTTAAGTAGTTTCTAAATGCACTGGGCTTGAAGATTGTAACATAGGGAGAATAGGGAATGATCCTTACTATACTAAACTTCAACTTAACTAGACATCACTTAGACGATAGATCGTCACAGTGCTCATAGGTATTTAATCCATTTTGGCGGCGTGAAAGCATAATGTTCGCCAAATCACATCCCTATAGAGAACAAAGAGCTATAAGGTTTGGCGAGAATTATGTCTTCACTCCGCCAAAATGGATTAAATACCTATGAGCACTGTGACGATCTATCGTCTAAGTGATGTCTAGTTAAGTTGAAGTTTAGTATAGGACTTCCATCTTAAAGCTGTAAATTAAATGTTTGGATTTGAATGCTTTGAATTATTCAAGTGTCTGAAGAGTTACTACTATCTGAATGGTAGTATTACATGAGTTATTTATGTTTGGTTATCGCGAGTCATTTGAATTATTTGAATACTGAACTTTTAATACAACGCAAGTTATTATTTTTTTTGACACTTATAACTTTTTATACTTACTGTACCAAGTACATCAACATGTGTGCCTCCAGGAGGGTGCAAGGAGGTGCAGTTGCACCCCCCTGGCTCGTAAAAAAAAATGTGGGGGGTGGGGAGAAAAGGTGTAAATTCCAGGATAAAAAAAAAAAAAAACACATATGCAATTTATGTTACTATGAGCATTTGTTATTTTATTATTTTAGTATTTTGTTTCTTTTATATGTCGTTTCTTATAGATATTTGCGTGATGATTTTCTGGCGCCTGTTGTCTAAAATTATTGGAGGCTGAGTAGAAGTATTTATTGCTTTTATTATGTAATCATTTCCTGTGTATTTCTCATATTTTTAGAATTCAATTAAACATATCCAATACTGCCTTTGTGTTTCATTTTGATTTTTTTTTTCATTATTTCCGAAACTTGAATAAATAAAATGTTACTCTTCTGTATTTTTGCATCTTAGCGTTCCTCTGTTCTACACACTGTCTTTTGAATGCCTTTGGATTTAGTTGGATGATAAAAAATCGTTAAAAGTATATTTTTTAAATTTTTTTTCTATATTGTTTAATTTTTTTTTAACAGGTGCTATTAAAAATATGTACTATGAATTTTGTTAACTATTCTCAAAGAGTATAACTTTTAATGCATAATTATTAATTACCATTTCTAAAAAAAAATAATGATTTTGAAAAAATCTATTCTTTTATCCCCCCCCCCCTCCCCCTGCAAATATATGTGGCGGTGCGCATGTACCTCACTGTACATCTGATAGGTGGATATTATTATCCAGAGTTTTGATTAATTAGTCTACAATATAAAGGCTATAAATGTCTTTGGTATGAATCATTGGTAAATGACAACTTAATAATCAGTTGCGAAAATTCGTCCTTACTTTCTTCTGAAACCATTAAGGTATACGTATAGGCTTCAAATCGCAAAACTCGCAAAAATCGGGGAAGATTTGTAAGGCCGTAAAAAACAAAACCAAAATAAAAACAACACAAAAGAAGGAAACCATGTGATGGAGGAGCATACTAAAAAGGAAATATATAATAATTAGTATAATAATAATAGTTTTTTATACAAAAAATACTTTTTTAAAAGTTATTCTCAGATTGTAGTTTTTTCTATTTTGCATTTCATTCAAACAGTAATAACTCCAGTTTAAATAATATTTTTTGAAATTTGTTATTTGCTATATAATCTGCATACATTGTTGAATGTTTTGACCCTAAATACTAAGTGATTTGTAAATAAATATTTTTTAATTGAATTTCAAAGATAAGAGTCTGTATAAAAAAACTTGGATTTTTCTAATCGATTCAGTTAAAGCAAGATATCATAAAATATACACACTGTAAAATTCTGTTAATAGGGTCAAAACATAGAGCAGGGCAGGGTATTCCGCATTATTGAAGACCAAAATTGTATCTGTGGGTTATTTAGAATTTTTGTCATTACCGTTCGAAATTAGCCTAATCAGTTGATTAAATGTTAATTAATTATTAAAATTAAAGAAATAAAAAAAAAAAAAATTGGAAACAGTTTAACAAATAATGTACTTTTCAAGGTGCAAAGGTCTAATTTTTAAATTGAAAATTAAAAAACAAAATGTTGAAACCTATACGTATACCTTAAAATTACTACTTATGTAAGTTAAAATTAAAAAAAAAAAAAAAAAAAAAAAAAAAAAAAAAAAAAAATACATATATATTTTTAGATTATTTCTAAAATTATGGAAAAGAGTGATCCTGCTAAGAAAAAAAAAAAAAAAAAAAAAAAAAAAAAAAACCGCATATTCATAAAAACATCTCGTTTAAATTTTACAATGCATCCTTTTAACCCAAACTAATTTTCGCTTTTAGAATTTAAAATATTTGTCTCCTTTCATTCCCACTCTTAAGCTTTTTCTTCATGTGTATAGTAAGGATATTAGGTAGAAGAAAAGCACATTTTGGTAACTCCAGCTATTTTTTTGCTTTTTGGGTAACTATGGTTACAGAAACATTTCTCACTTTTTCCAAAGTCAAGCACAAATTTATATTTCATTGTTTAGAAAGCCATTACTCGAAAGCGCAAATTAGGTTTCACAATAATTAGAAAATATATCATGACATGCAAGTATTTATTCTGAAGACCATTTTATGATTTTACGTGTATGTTTATTAGTTTCGAAAAATATGGAGATGGGCGTTAAAGTTGGAAAATAAGTTTTTGTATGCTATAGTGATTGAAAAGAGAGTAAGAAGCATCTTATTAAGTAATATTTAATTATTTACGTTTGGTTTTTAGGAAGAGTCATTGTTATGGTACAAAATTTATCAGTTCTAGATTAGATTGTTTTCAGTTTCTAATATTCAGTAGAGTGTGTAGTTAATAGGACATTCAGAAGGTTGCGTGTTCGAATCACGTCCGAGTCACCAATTGTAGTTAATAGGACGGCTACATAATAAAGTTACTACAGGTTTAAATTGATTCTTGAAATTTAATTAAATCTTAAATTTTATATTTACAAGTTTATACACAACTATTTACAATTAACGATCAATTTAAATCTGTTCAACAAGCATCGCTTTCAAAGGCATGCTTGAAGCTATTGCTGGGGCATCAAACCGATGGCATCTGAAGAATCTGGTTTCTTGCGGTGGCTTTTATGCAGTTCTACATTTACATATCTCGAAATTTGGGCACGCGATATTTTAACACGACCACACTGGTGAGAAACGCTGTAGCACAGATCACGATGATCGAACTCAAACGCACTAGCTTCCTTTCGTTCGAGTGGCAACACTTTCTTTGGTGGATGTTTCACTAGGAATGCCGCGTTGTAACTTCCATTTTGGCTCCCGATAGCCTAGGCGGTAGAGTAACGAGCTCGTAACCGGAGGGTTGTGGGTTCGGGCCTCCGTCCGCCAAATATCGGTGTGTACCTAATGGGGGCTGGTGCACATTAAATCTGTCGTGGTCTCAATGTCCTCTCGTTGGTGTGGTGGGGTCGGAGAGAGGGGTTTACACTAGAAGATTTCGATCTCGTATTCTTCTAGATGCTCAAAATTACGAGACGTATTTGGCTGTGTTAAGCACTTTATAAGTGGCAGAAATAGACAGTCAATGGTTGCAAAACAAAACAAAACAAAACTTCCATTTTGAACGGCAGAATCCTTACGATTTGGTTTAGGCGGTTCTTCGATTAGCATGCACTTAATTCTGCATGTTCATGCTTTGCGGTAGAACTTCCCGAAGGCGTTTCATTGAGTTAAAAACGGTGAGTTATTTTATTTACTTTTCGTGAATTGTAATGCCGCTACAAGTGCATATACTTCATCGTTCTTCTCTATTTCAACGCCGACCAAACTGTAGAGTGGTTAGCGTACTAGCTTCTATACCGCGAGGTTGCTAGTCCCGTGTTAGGCATGGGTGTTTGTAAATGTATGTTGGCTTGTCTAATGACAAATGTTTCGGTGCATTATAGCCCTCGTGTTGCTGACGGCGCCAGATAATCTGAATACAACCAACCTTCTCTATTTCAACAAAGCCATACGCTTTCATTCACATACAAACAACCTCACTGGAAGGACACAAGTTTTATGCTGCTTACATTCCCAGCATTCCCAGCATTAGGTGAAACGAAACAAGTTACAGATACAGTTAGAAAGAAATGACATAATATCAACATGAACTCTCAACACTTCTTAAGGGTGTCCAGAGCCCAAATATTTTCAAAATTGCTAAGGGGAAAAAAATGCCAATTTTTTTTTGTTTTATACGCTTTATACGTTTTATGTATTTCATACGTTTATTGTATTTCATATTACTTATATTTTTATTTATTTATATATTTTATGTATTTTATATATTTTTATTTATTTATATATTTTATGTATTTTATATATTTTATTTATTAACATATTTTATATACTATATGTTTTTCTAGATTGATGTGTTTTATATACTTTACATAGAAAAATTATGCACATAAATAGTAGGACATTCGATAATTTAAATAGCTAAAAAGAGAATAGAATATATATGGGCAATTCTGAAATTAAGGGAAAATTTCATCCCCTTTGCTTTTACTGGCAACATATTTATTCCTTTAAGTGAGAAAATTAGTATTAAGTAGGAAAACGTTTACATTTAATGTTTTCAGTCTTTATTTTACATATTTATTTATTACTATTTTTTTTTTTTTTTAAATCCGAAGTATGGGAAATATAACCTCCGTGGAATGCCCCCAACCCTGTTTTTTTATTGTTAACTGAAGAAATAAACCTAATTAATAGTATATTTGTGGAAAAATCTGGATTAAACATTTATTTATTATATAAATAATTAAGTAATCACTATGAAATATAAATTTTAATTTATGTTACCACTTTATTTTAAGCATATAAGTTGTCCCTAGGTGCTGAGGTAACCTTCATGGGATATCTTTAACTTGATTAAAATTCTACTAGATAGCAGTACAGTATTCTTTACCAGAGCTGAAGTGAAGCTCAAGTCAATTATTTTCTCTGGTGAGGTTGTTAGATCTGCTTAGTTTTATATTTTTGTGAAAATCCTGTCCAGTCCTCAAAAATCTGGTGAGTTTTTTTTTTTGTTTTTTTTTCATGTAACCATCATTTTCAGTAATGTTATTCCTTATAGTGTTAAACTTAATTTTGGCGTTACTTTTTATCAAATAGCCAATTTTTTCTTCTCTAAAAGCAAAGCCAGTGTATCCCCAATATTTTAGGTTAAGTTTTTAGCATGGCAATCTACTTATTTTTACTTATTTATAACCTCCATGGGTTGTGTTAACCACGGATATTACAAGCAAAATTAGAAACTGTTTTTTTTTTTTTTTTTTTTGTAGAAAATATACTCTTCTGGTTACCTTTTTTTTTAAGACGTAAATGTATTATTTTGTTAATAAAATTTTAAGAGTAAAATTTCAATTTTGTTATTTTTTTTTATGCTTTTTTACCTCCTCAAATTCATTTTTATTTCAAAATCGCCCATATCCCCCCCCGTTTTAGAGAAGTAATATCTATATTGTTACACAAATTGTCTGTGTATAGTGCAAATAGTGACGTATTATATTAAAATTCTATTGTAATTTATTTTTATCTTATTTTATTTATTAACAGCGATTATACAGGTTAGAAAAGGTGGCAACACCTAAAGCAATCGAGAAATTTCGAGATGTTTCTTTTTCGACGAATTGGCTGGAAATTTCCGGAATGTTTTCACGCGCCTGGTATATAAAGACCGGAGATCGGGAAAGTTTTCAGATTGACTTCGGACTTCGATGAAAGCTGATCGCTTTGTTTACCTACTAGAGTGAACTTGTATAATTGCTGTATTCGAAGTTGTTTTCATTGAAGCTCGTTTGGAAGCTTGATAGTGACTGTTCTTTGAATAAATTTTGTGACTTTGAAGAGTGAATAAATAGTAGTTTTTATCTTAAAAACTGTGCCATCATTGCCTCAGCGGAAAAATTCATAAAAATATTAATACTAAAATAAGACAAATATTTTCAACCTCAAAAAAATAATACAAGAATAATAAAAATGGCCTTAAATTATTTGTTTTTCAAGACAAGCAATAACAATATAGATGAAAATATCTACTATACATCCCGAACAAAATACAGAAAGTAGAGAAAAAGCTGTTATCTTTTGGATGCCTTAAAAATAAAGTGTTCCCAGTTTATCAACGTGACATATGAAAGAATGAGGTGACATTGCAGTAGTTGCTGAATCATGCCCGTGACACGTTATTACTTGGAGATGTCTTCGAAACTGTGTCTTAGGTGTCACGTGGAGAGTGTTATTCAACAGAGTTATAAGATACTTTCGATGAAAACTCAAAATCGAAAAAGATTTAAGATACACAAAATGATATATCATCTGAGAAAGAAGGCTTGAATGTTTTATAGTTTTTGGACTAAATAAAATTAATTACCTCATCTAATGCTAGAGTTAGCTATGGATTTCAGTTTTATGTAAATAAATTAACTACGAATGTTCATGTTTTTGTGAACTTTTACAGTGAACATTATAAGTGATGAGATAAATTCAAAGCACCTTAATATTAACTCACAGAGGAACCCACAATTTAAGAAATAGAATCTAAATATTAATAAATGTTTCATTTGAAAATTATCTAAATAATGCTAAATGTTTCATTGGAAAATGATCTAAATGATGATAAATGTTTCATTTGAAAATGATCTAAATAATGATAATGTTTCATATGAAAATGATTTAAATAATGATAAAAGTTTCATATGTAAATGATCTAAATAATGATAAATGTTTCATTTGGAAATGATCTAAATAATGATAAATGTTTCATTTGAAAATGATCTAAATTATGATAAATGCTTCATTTGAAAATGATCTAAATAATGATAACCATTTAATTTGAAAATGATCTAAATAGATAAATGGTTAATTTGAAAATGATCTAAATAATGATAACCATTTCATTTGAAAATGATCTAAATAATGATTAATGTTTAATTTGAAAATGATGTAAATAATGATACATGTTTCATATGAAAATGATCTAAATAATGATAAATGTTTCATTTGAAAATGATCTAAGTAATGATAAATATTTCATTTCAAATAATCTAAATAATAACACAGGCCTGCAACCAAAAAAGTGTTTATAAACCAATAGCTGATTCGATAGATTTTTGAACACTGGTTTCAGGAAAAATAGTCAAAAAATTCCATGACGTAGCATTTTTTTAAGAAAATTGAATATTGAAAATTTCACAAATTGAAAAATTTGATTTTCGTAGATAAGTCATTGGCTCCAAGATACGTCATGAACCCCACATTAAGTGTGTTACCGTTGTGTTGAGGAATTGAGAAAGTGATCAAAAGGTATGAAAAAGTCATTCAGTCAAAAGTCAGAAACCAAAAATCATAATCATGCATGCTACTTCTGTTCATGTAACGTGAAGGAGGGTGATTTAATTAATAAAAAAGAAATGCGTTATCCAAACATCCCATCGGCAATGCGCCCTGTTCCTTATAGCTTAGAAATACGTGTGCCTAAACCTACTGAGAAACTAAAATATATGACTGAAGACTCTGAAGTAGAGGTTGGAAATATTGATCAAAATAAATATCCATACTATATTGTTGCATAGGAAAACATATCGATGTATATCGATACCTGATTTTCTTTTATTTGATTTTCAATTTTGCCAGAAACAAAGTTTTTCGGGACCAATTTCTACTTTTCATGATTGCTTTTTTGTAAGGTGACTACATTTTCAACTGAAATGGATCTATTACAAAAAAAAAAAAAGTTATATTTTCTCTTAATTGGTGCAGTGATTTTAAGAAAAATTTAGATAATTTTCAATAGCTTTTAAGTGTATGGAAAAATGTTGAATATTGGTACCATTTTAACTGTCTCTCAGCCAAGTTCAAACTTTAGTTTTGAAGTTTTTGAAAAGGGAGTAAAGAAAATCCAAAAAATACATGGAACTACAAAACGATCATCAAAAAACTAAAAATGCTTAAAAATATCGATATATCGGTGACTTTTATAGATATTTTTAATATCAATATATCTCTGACTTTTATCGATATTTTTAATATCGATAAATCAGTGGCTTTTATCGATATTTTTAAGAAATATCGTTAAAAATATCGTCGTATCGATATATCGCCGACTTCTACTCTGAAGTCGATGGCGAGGCTGCTGACGACGACTTTCACGGTTTTTCAAATAACAGCGAACACCAACTTTTTCACAAGTAGAGTTGAATGATTTAGTCAGAGATTTGAACCTTTTTAAAGAATCTTCCGAACTCTTAGGCTCTATGCTAAAGCAAAAGAATTTATTGGCTCCTGGTACCTCTTTCTCATGATTTAGAAAGAAAGGAACATATTTCGTTCCACACTTTTCTAAAGATATTGGCTTGGTTTAAGGTAAAAATGTCTTTGGTTGAGGGAGAATCTTAATATACTGTATGAGGGGAACCAGTAGATGTTTTTTATTGACTCCTCAAAAAGAGCTTCAAAGCAGTGTTTCTGCATTATGGCAGCGAGTATTCATCATAGCCATTAAGGCATTCTGTGTACCTGAAAGAATCTTATAAGAATTTAGATTTTGATTCTCACCCATTTGAAATATAAAGAACACGGATGGATGATATGCGATGATCTAAAAGTCCCTTCCATTCTTTTTGGACAACATGCAGGTTCCAGATAGCATGCAAGGTTATGAAAACCTTGTCATATACTTGTCATTGACTTTCAGTGATAAGGTTACAGGGCAACCCAACGGCAAGCTTATGAAAACCTTGTCATATACTTGTCACGAAAACCTTGACGGTAACCTAACATTGCAAGCTTACGAAAACCTTTTCATATACTTGTCATTAGACTTGCGGTGAAAAGGTTGCAGTGCAGCCGAACGACAAGCTTTTGTAAAGGTTTACGCAACAACGTTGACAGTTACTTAACATCGCAAGCTTACGAAAACCTAGCCATATATACTTGTCATTAGACTTGCGGTGAAAAGGTTGCAGTGTAACCGAACGACAAGCTTTTGTAAAGGTTTACGCGACAACGTTGACACTAACCTAACATCGCAAGCTTACGAAAATCTTGTGTCTTATACTTGTCATTAGACTTGCTGTAAAAAGGTTGGAGGGCAACCTAAATATAAAGTTTTGAAAAGGATAGCAGCAAAACGTTGACACTAACCTAATATCGCAAGGTTGTATAAACGTTTTCGCTTCAACCGTGTGGCAAGCTTTCTTCAACTAACCTGGCAACGCTGGTGGTATATAATTCCAAGTTTTTGCTCGGATTACCATTTTTTCTTGCTTTAGTTGTAGGTGTTCGTAAAATACATTTCTTCACAAGAAAGTCTCCAGGTAAAGTGACATTTTTTTTTCTGCTTTATTAAATATCTGCTGCACACTTTTTATTTTATTTTCTAAGTTAATTTATGTAGGAATCGTATTATGTTTGCAAGCATGGTCCGGTGTTTGCAGCCGGTATGAGGAATTTCTTTTCATTGCAAATTTCATTTAGTAATTGATTAAATCGTCAATGAATCGCTTGCTTTCTGTTCTATTGAATTGATGTATATGCTTTTTTATTTTTTCGCAAGTTAATTTATACATGAATCGTGTATTTGTATTTCGGAAGATATTATAATCGACTTCATTGAAATTTTAAAGAAGCGCTTCTTTGATCGTTTTAATATTATCGACACATGTGATTTTCCGCGAATTTCGTTAATTATTCATCTGCTGAAAAACTCGTTATTCGCCAAAATTTTGAAAATAAATAAGTTTAATCGTTTAAAAAGTCCGCTGCTTTTCCTCATTCCCTAAAATGTTTGTTTTTTCAACTGACGTATCAAGGCCATTCGATCCGTCTTTTTTTATGATTTGGATCGTGGTTTGCCTTTGTCACTGGTCTTGCAAAAGGGGAAAAAAGTGACGCTGATTGCGCTGTGTCTTTTTAAATGAAAGCAATTGGGTTTTATTCTGGTTCGTAAGAAACTGAAATTTTGAATTCAGAGAATAAAATGTTTAGTTGAATTCGTCAGAATATGCGTATTTCCCGGATGTGATTGAAAATTTGCAAATTAAATCGTACGTTTAAGTGAATTATGGATGTGGAACTGATAATGTAATATATAGAACATTTGGCAATTTTTTTCATTTGGCGTTAAGAAAATTCGTCAAAATTAAAAGCACAGTGATTGAAATAAAATTAAAATGTACTTTAATTTAAATTACTATTTAGAACTTAAAATAAAATCCATTGCCAGGGGGTAAATGCCAAATAAAATCGTGCATTAGAAATGTCCTATACTACATCTGTACCATGGATGTTATAGAATGAAACGTATTCGTCATATACATCCTCCAATCTTTTATGATCCAGTATTTGAAACCAATATAAAGAATAAAACTTCCTGGATTGACTAGTTCATTGATATAAGATTTGATATGCATATATATTAAAATACTTCAGCAATTTCCAAATTAAAAAAAAATTGCCTCTTTGCAACTAAGAACTCATTTCATTTTGAAATTGATCATTAATAGCTTTTGTTTTCATGTGTATCACATGCAGGGTTCCCACGGTCATTGAAAGTCATTAAAAGTGCTTAATATTTTTGAACCTGTTTTCAAGGCCTTGAAGCCGACCAAACGGTATATTGGTTAGCGTGCTAGCTTCTGGACCGCGAGGTTACGGGTTCGAGTCCCGTGTTGGCATGGGTGTTTGTAAATGTATGTTGGCTTGTCTAATGACGAATATTTCGGCGTATTATAGCCCTCGTGTTGCTGACGGCGCCAGATAATCTGAATACAACCAACCAATCAAGGCCTTGAAAATGCTTAGAGGTCCTTAAAAGTCCTTAATTTTTGTGTATGTTTTGTGTAAATTTACAAAAATGCAATTCAGACTTGCTATCCCTGCGTGTCTGCCGCTTTTCTGCACTGCATCAGAATTTTCTGACGTATTTGTATTACGCATGCGCCAACTTGTAACTGTTTAGGTAGAATATACTTTATAAAAAATTTATATATAGGTCATGATGCCTGAAAACAAGTTTTTAAAGGTCCTTTAAAGTCATTGATTTTCCTTCTGTGATTTGAGTGGGAGCCCTGACATGGCAGTAGAGTTAACATGGACACCAGTAGAGAAAAACCCTTATGGATGGGACTTCTTGTCTAAAATTAATTAGTTGAATCTTAATTTAAAATATTTTGTGAAAACAAGGCAAATGAAATTGTCACATTACTTTTCAGCTCTAGTGTTATAAATATAAGCGAATTCTATGTTTTAAAACCTTTAGGGGGCAAGGAAAAAAAAAGGTGCATACATATCATAATAATAAATTAAATGAAAGGAAATAACTACAAAAAGCCTGGTTTTGCGCAAAAGCTTTACAAATAGAGTATTTAGAATTGTATCAAAATCGGTATTGTAATTTAGTTTTGGTGGTGGTATACATAATTAGAAATATACCAAATGTAAACGGTGAACAGCGCTAAATTTTTGACGATTACAAAAATTGTTTTTAATAGGTTACAAAATGTTTCGTAAACCTTTCTCAGAAATGACGCGGCAGGGAAAAGCAAAGAGACTGAAATCTGCCTCTACTCATCAAGGGAACAAGAGTGTTGTGGCTGAATCTGTCGAAACAAATTATCCTAAGGAAAGTGCTGTGGTCTTCACAGCGACTAGAGTTAATGACCCATTTTGCCAAGTACTTGACTTGCATCCAAAAAATGACTCGTATTGGCAATCTAATTTAGAACAGGAACCACTTTCAGATAGTTCTGATGATGATTGTAGCAACGAACTCTACGATTCTTTAAATGAGTTGGATTCTCTAAAGAAAAGTTTAAAGGAGTGGGCCATTTCCTTTAATGTAAGTCTCGTAGCAATTTCTGCACTGCTGTGCATTTTGAGGTTGCACAAGTGTTTTGCTGCTTTGCCTTCAGATGCCAGGACATTGCTTAAAACGCCGACTTTTGTTTCCAGGGTATCTGTTGAACCAGGCCATTATTCCCATATAGGATTAGAAGTGAACTTGAAAAGGATTTGGAGCACAGTAAAGGAATCTGTGTCTCACATTGAGCTTTGCAACATCGATGGTTTACCACTGTTCAAAAGTAGCGCCATTGAATTTTGGCCTATTTTAGGTATGGTTATCAATGTGCCTTCTGTAAAGTCGCTTGTATTTCCTATTGGACTATATTGTGGTCCAGGAAAACCAAAAAGCTGTACAGATTTCCTTGCACAATTTGTATCAGAAGGGAGAAAGTTAATTACACAAGGAATTGATATTAATGGCAAGCTTTTTTTCTTTTCAATTAAAGGTTTTACCTGTGATACTCCTGCAAAATCGTATATTTTAAATGTGAAAGGTCATGCAGGTTATAGTTCGTGCACCAAGTGTAAACAAACAGGAGTTTACATTAATAATCGAATGACTTTTCCAGATTTTGACGCTGCTGCGAGGACAAATGCAGCCTTTTTGAGTAGAAAGGATAAAGATTTTAATATAGGTTCAACTATATTGACCACTATTCCTGGTTTAGATTTTGTGCGAGGTTTTCCCCAGGATTACATGCATCTGGTTTGTCTTGGGGTTGTTCGTAGTATTATTTATTTGTGGATGTTTGGACCAGTTCCTATTAAACTACCCTCCCAAATTATCAATAAAATATCTGCTGAACTTGTTTCATTACAAAACAGTATGCCTGTTGAATTCAACAGAAAACCCCGTGCATTGAATGAAATTAAACGGTGGAAAGCGACGGAGTTCAGACAATTCTTACTTTACACTGGGCCTGTCACTTTGAAAACGATCTTCAAAAAAGAATATTCTTCACTGTATAACAATTTTTTGAGTCTCTCCATTTCGATTTCAATTCTGGTCAGTCAAACTCTAAGTACAAATGATAATTGTCTATATGCTAAAAATTTATTAAAGCATTTTGTTGAGACTGTTAAGACCTTGTATGGAGAACAATATATTACCCATAACATGCATGGCCTTACACATCTTGCAGACAGTGTTGAGGATTTTGGTCCTCTCGACTCGTCAAGTGCTTTTCCTTTCGAGAATTTCTTGCAAATTTTCAAGAAAATTATTCGGAAAGGTGATAAGCCTTTGCCTCAAGCCATCAAAAGATTATCAGATTGTCCTCATCTAAAATATCAGATAGAAATGTCCCAAATTTTTCCAAAGCTCACTTTTTAGGCCCACTTCTTCCCACTACAGATGCAACAAAGCAATATTCTTGCCTTAAGTTTTTAAATTTTAGTATTTTTACAAAGCAGCCCAACTCTTGCTGTGTTTTAAAATGTGGCAGGGTTGTTATGGTAAAAAACATTGTATTTTCAACAAATTTTCAAGGAATGGCTGTTCTTTGCGAGGAATTTTTAGAAAAAATTGATTTTTATAGCTCTCCTTTTCTAGACAGTTCTGCTATGGGTATATATTTAGTGTCAAATTTGTCTAACCTCAAGGAATACTGTATTAATGATATTGCAGGAAAAATGGTCTTGCTTCCTTTTAATGATAAACATGTTGCTTTTCCTTTATTACACTCTTCCTAGATAGATGATTTAACTTTTTATTGTCGGAATTGCAGGACAAATTCTGTAGTTATGTAACTGCTATATTTTAATATTTATCAGATTTCTTTTTTTTTTTAAATTGGAATTTAATTTATGCAACCATTATACCATAGCATTAAAACCATACTTTAATTTAAAGTGTGTTGTTTACCAATACATCTCCTTAAATTGTTTAGTGGTTCCTTAAACAGGGTTCCCACAGTCGTTAAAAGTGCTTAATATTTTTTAACTTGTTTTCAAAGCCTTGAAAGTAGTTGAAAATATTTAGTGGTCCTTAAAAGTCCTTAATTTTTGCAGATGTTGTGTACACCACTGCAAAATTTATTAAAATCAAACTCGGACTTGCTAACCCCACTTGACCACCAATTATCCGTACCGTATCAGAATTCTGATATTTGTAGTACTCGTGCACCAATTTGTACGTCTGTTGGTTCGTATTTGCCGATTTGTAAAGCGGAATTTGAATGGAGGAGCCTCAGAGAACATGATACCTGAAAACAAATTTTCAAAGGTCCTTAAAAGTCATTGATTTTCATTTTGTGATTTGAATGGGAACCCTGTTAAATTATTTTACATTTGATTTCTATATTACAATTAAAAGTTAGACATTTGTAAGCATCAAGTATTTTTGGTAAAATGGGTCGTTAAGCACAGTCTTGGGTATCTGTAAGTAATATTGAGTTTATCAATTGGATTATTTTTGAAATTCATTCTTTTAGCTCTACTAACTTTCTAATTTAATGCAGTTTAGTAATATATATATTTTTTATTCAAAGTTTCACCTTTATCATGAACTTTGCTATAGTACGATTTAATGATGAAGATGGAGCCCCTGGCATTGTTTCCACGAACTGGCTTAACAAGGAAAAAAATATGTGTTTTTATGCAAATGTGGGCCAGGAATGGATAAAAAATAAACTGCTTGCTGTAAGAAAAGAGCCGGATGTAGACTGGTTGCAATGTCATGTGACGTTGTTAAAGGAATTTGGTAATTATTTTGATCATGGTCTTAAACAATGAGCAATAGTTCTTTATTACTGCTTTTAAAATCCTTGAAACTTGAAATCGTAATTATTCTAAGCATTCTCAATAACTTGTAACTAAGTCTATTCTATAAATCAAAATAATTAATAAAGATAATAATTTTAGCTGGTACTAAATATATGTAGCCCATTAATGCTTTACATTATTTTTGAATACTGCATTGGTCTAGATATTTTATGTTCTTTGGATTTGTTTAGTCAATTTTAATTTGTAAAAAATGTTATTTTTAGCCAACTTTCAAACAGCTAAAAACTTATTGTCTGATGCTGAATTGACATCGAGTTTGGACTCTGAAATCGAGACCAAATCTCGTAAAAAAAGGAAACGTATCATACGTCTTCCTGGTGAAGATTCGTCAGATGAAGATGAACAGCCTTGCAAAATTTCCGGAACTTATCCCGTTCCTCCAGTTAGGAAATCTATCCAACGTAAATAAACTTTTTTATTAGTTCATTTTATTCCTTTCAGTTTAAAAGAAAGACTAGTAATATTGTGTTCTTTTGCATGAAAGTAAATGAGTAAATGTGATGTAGTTATCTTACTGAACAAAAGTAATTAGCCTTTCTTTTATGAAGGTGTAACAAAACATTCTTGCAGTTTCTGGCAATTGCAACATGTTAGATCTTCCCCCATGTCTTTCGGAAAAGTCTCATTTTAAGAGGACATCCAAAATTTTTAAAAATGTGATCATTATTTATTTTTAAATGACAATGTTAGCTCTACGTCTAGTTTCATTCATTACTTAGCTATAACAGTTAATTTTGTTAATGTATAGGTTCAGCTGATCAAAGTGAGCGGCCATCTGAATCTGAGCACACGAGTGCAGCTTTGGGAGCCAGTGAATTTGGAATCTTAGGCAAGTTTTAAAATTACTCGATTTATACAATTATTAGCACTGTTAAACAATTACGTTACAAAATGTTAGATCCTGTGGATTCTCTTTGGAAAGTATCTCCTTTTCAGATGACTCCCAAATTTAAGAAGTTTAATTCTTATTTGTGTCTAAATATGAATGTTAACTCTTCATCTAGTTCAGCGTTCACCACTAACTTTTAGAGACGGGCCGCATGACTTATGTTAAAACTTTCCGCGGGCCGCAGATTTATACCGAATACGCCAATAAATATATTGCTTTACTACATACGTTCAATGTTAGAAATGTGATAATTACTAAAAATTCATCAATATAAAACAATTTTGAAAACTGAAACAATAACTTAACTTTTTTATATTAATAAAATAACAATTGATATTTGATTCTTGTTTCAAATAATTAAAAAAATAATTTTCTTTACATCGTAAATCAAAGTTATAAAAAAAGTTCATCTTTTGTGACAATATTACAATGTCACTTGACATAAACTCATAATCAATAAAGATATTTAAACCATACCTCCTAAATCTTCCATTTCAGTCGAAGTTAATTGCGAGACGATGACGGCCGGTCAGCCTTTCATTATCTACTTTGCGTTTAAAACTAGTCTTCGACGCCATTATTGCACTGGAGTCATAGAGATCCTGATACTTTTTTTCACGTCAAAACAAAAGAGGCCAGTATGCATTAAAACACCCAACACCTGCCCATCACATTCAGAAAATTAGAAATCGAATTGTGCCATTCACGAATCAAGTGCGTGGGGTATCATAGGTACAAAACCAGCAATGCGAAGGAATGCGTATTTGGTAATAATTCAAACTATTGGGTTTTTTTTGGGGTTTTTTTCTCGTTGGCAGTCTCAAAAAAAAAAAAAAAAAAGGGAATTTTTCGACTTAATGACGCGGGCCACTTCATGGAAAACGCGGTTTTTGGTAGTAAACACAAATTATTGTAGATAAATTAAAATTATTTCCGAAAATTTTGATTTTTGCTCTTCTGTACTGCCGGCGGGCCGGAGAAAAAGCTGTCGCGGGCCGTATCCGGCCCGCGGGCCGCCTAGTGGCTGACGCTGATCTAGTTTCATGATTTGGCAATTAAATTTAATTTTACTAATGTATAGGTTCAGCTTGCCAAAGGGAACAGCCATCTGGGTCTCGATACAGGAATTCCACTTTCGCAGCAAATGAACATTCAGTCTCGGGCAAGTCTTAAAATTACTTAATTTTAACAATTATTATAGAAGGTAGCACTTGTGCATTATTCTGTCGACTGTTGGTGAATTTTTTGTAGGCAACAAAACATTTATATCACTTGGCCTCATTGGTGGTTTGATTCTGATCTTATCAGTTTCTGGCCTTAGAATGCCTCAGCTGGCCAGCAGATTGGGCCTCCGTCTTGATTGACCTAGAGTGCTTATGTGGGGGGATTGGTGACAAGACGATACGCATTGTACAGCAAATGACTGTTTGAGGGGTTTTTCCTGTTTTCGTTCCATAGGAAATGCATAGAGCAACTGGGAATTTTTCTTTTTAAATTCCAATTATCAGGCAATTTTACTGCTCCTTGTCACCACTCCCTTTTTATAGGCATTCTAGAATGACCCTTTCATCGAATCAAGGAATTCCATTTGCTAAACTTACTGTTTTCCCAGCAGTTGACAGAATAATTGTAACTACAAAGAATTTAATACAATGTTCTTTCCTAAAATATTCATTTAAAAAAGTATAATAATTCAAAAGACAATTCCTTATTTAGCTTAATTAATAATTAATCTTAATATATAGGTGTATCTGAACAAATTCAAGATGCCTACGAGTCGCTTGCGCCTTTAGAAGATGGTAACCTTCCAATCTCAGGCAAGTCTTAAATTTTCCTTCCTGATAAATTAAATAAAAAAGCAATTGCAAAAAGCAAATTTTTTTCAAATTATTGCCTTATAATTTTTTTCACATGTTTATAAATTTATTGTATTTTGCAGTGAATTTGTATCCTCACTCTGAACAAGGTAAGGTATATTTTTATTATAAAAGTATATATATATAAATTCATTATTTATAACATAGTGGCCACATAACCTGGAGATGTCAAGGAGCTTTCTGATTCTGGGAAATGTCGGGGAACTTTTTAAAATGTTAGGAAAATCAGGGACTTTTTCTATTATTTTGAAGGTACTTTCCCGTTCACCTGTATTTTGGCGCCATTTTCCTGGGGAACTGTGGTAATCGGTAAAATTTAAATTTTTAGTTACTGCCAAAACTATTTTTAAAAAAATTGGCATTTTCTCCTTTGGCATAAATGTTCCATTTGATATACAGATCTGGAAAAATTGTTGAATTTTGAAAAAAAGTTTTCCTTAAAATCGGGGAATTATCAGGGAACTTTATTTTCTGAATCTTGTGGCCACCTTGTATAATTTTTCATTATTATTTTAGAAGAAATTAATGGACTTCAAAAGTCAATCGCAGGCCTACAAAGCAATCAAAAAAATCTTTGGGCGTTGAATTCAGAAATAACTTTATTTCTGAGCAGAATTGAAGCAAAAGTAGATTTGCTCCTAGCAAGGAATGCTGAGCAATGTTGCAGCTCCTCTAACGAAGACCAAGAGGTTGGTCTAATGTCTACCCTTCCTGTGGATATCAAAGGATTTGCTGAATTGAACAACCAGATGGAAAATCAGTCCTTCAGGCAAAAACTAGTATGTATATTCAAAATGTGTTATATATGTTTTATTTAATTGCTATAATCCTCTGTGCAGCTAAAAGTTAAGCAAATAAATAAAAAAACATGTAATTTATTATTATTGGATGTTATGTAAATGATTCACTTCAACAATTTCTTTAAACATAGTTACTTCAATCCTCTTGAATATGATTATTGTAGTCTAATCGCCAGTATGATTTTTTTTAGAAAAGACTACTGCTTACCACAGGTGGGAAATATGTAAAGACGTTAACGGCCAACCTCTTAAGAAAAATAGTTGTCGATGACATTGCCGACGTATATTCCTTAACTGGGAGATCAACGAAATCTGGGTCATCTAAGCAGCCGTTTGACAAGACTGGGACCTACAGAATGATCTTGGGTGAGTTTTAAATGTATAGATGTGGGGAGGGGAGGGGGTTGGGGGAATAAGTTATTGGATTGCACAATCAATCTTGGAACTATCGAGATTAATTTTTCCACAAACAGATTAAACAGCCTGGTTCAATAAAATAAAGTATTTGTTTTCTATCTTGGAACTAATAAGGTAGTGTATGTGCTGGTGTCTAGGTATCTAAAGCTTTTCTAAGATTTTTGAGTTTTTACTTTGTATTGTTTGTCTTATGGTGCAATGCAGCCCTGGTAATTTGACTATGGTATTTATTGGTGGTGGCCCTTTGATAGTTAATTTAGCATTCCTGCATGTCTTTCTACAGACTGAAGTCTTTAAAAGGCATATTATTAGGGTATTTATCAGGATTCCCAGTCATTAAAAGTGCTTAATATTTTTGAATTTATTTTGCAGGTCTTAAAAGTACTTAAAAATGCTTGGAAATCCTTAATTTTCACGAATATTGTGTGCTTGACTGCAAAATTTATAATAATCCTAGTTTGAAGGTCCTTAAAAATATTATTTAGGTCCTTTAAAAGTCATTGATTTTCATTATGTGTCTTCAGTGGGATCCCTGTTTATTATATGAAATTTAGTTTCTAGCATCTTCATTTTGATTTATTCCCATTATTTACCGTTTCAGAAATCTGTGTCCGCTGTTTTGGAAATTCTCAAGAGAGTTCTGTAAGGGAAGCTGTCAGCGACTGGCTTATGCAAGCAAAATTTAGGAAGAATAGAAGGTAAGAGTCTTTCCATGGTAACTTGCGTATATAGGGATGACAGTTTTCCTCTTTTTTGGTTTTCTATGTAGCATTTCCCTTCTCTTTGTCCCTGTTTTGAGGATCCACATTTTTCTGATATGAACCAGTTCTTCCTGCAAAAAGTATACTTTTCCTCATGTCTAAATAAAAGATTTTTCCTCTTGGCTCCCCTTTCCTCGCAGATTACTTCACTAACTCCTAATATTTAAAATATAATTATTATATAGTATGTGAAATTTCATTGTATCTTTAAAATTATTAAATCATCCTTCTTGCTTATTTTTTTGTTGAATTTTTGTGTATTCCTTCTGCAAGCTTTTTTTAACGAATTTTTAGATTTCCTCCTTTTTGCTCTCTGATCCCTCTCATCCCTGGTTATACGAAAAATCTATTTTAGAATCAACTATAAGAATGCAATTATCGAAAACTTGTTTCAACCATTTTTACTATTTGAAGCAATAATTTTAAAATCCCTTAGTAAAAAAATCAATTATTTTACTCTTTTGAAAGTGCACTATCCACTTCCATCAAAGTTGTCAACTTTTAAAAAATAATTTAATAAAAAAAAAGGAAAAAAAAACATTTTAATTGAATTTCCCATGTATGTTTCATGAAATATGAAAGAATTTAAAAGAGCACTGATTTTCATGAAATATATATTTAAAAAAATCTACGAATTGAATAATTTATTAGAAACATTTAAATGGTCAGAATACATGGCATTTAAGTAGTCTACAGCTAAAATTAAATAGTTTATTATTTAATTTTAGAAGCAATATATTCACTTATAGCTTTGCTTACATAAAGATACCCAACCCATAATAAAGTATTATTTTAAGACATTTTTGTTAATAAAGTATTGTTTAATGCTATTTCTCTATTGTAAACTTTATTTATTTTTCAGAGAAAAAAGAAAAAGTGAAGCAGCCGACTTGCCTCTGCAAGATTAACTTTTGTGCCTGCTTTGATTTTTTGATTATTAATTTATATATATGTTCAAAAATAAATTTTAACTGTTGATAGTCCGATTATTGTGTTTTCTGAAATAGGATAGGCAATAAAAATGTAAAGCCTGTTAACCTTTAACTGCTTTAAGCGGTCTGGCAGACCTCGAGTCATTTTTGTGGAATGCTTTCACCCCCTAAAATATTGCATCTTTGACTTTTATATTTATTTTTCTGATACTATGTTTCTTAAACTTTAAACCGATGTTCACCAATTTATTTGGCGCAGTATGAACAATGTGTAGCTTTTGAGCCAAAAATCTCAAACCACCCAACCACAGCAGTTAATAGTTACACTATTTTTATGCTGATATTTGTGCAAAGTTAACGCCATTCATCAATATTTATGAATTTCATGTATAGGTATGTGTTTAAAGGTTAAATTTATCGAGTAAATGGCATAGTATACATCAAATATTTCTATCCTTGTCACATGAGGCGTCAATATGCATCACGCTGGAGAATCTTTTGACAGACAAGTAATTGTAGGGCTTCAAGAAACACTGTATTGTAGTAGAGTTGAATATGCACTTAAACTACCATAGTCAAATAAAGTTTAACACATTAGGGTCATATTCGCAGACATAACATTTGAGGTTTTCAATTTAATTCTCCAACTCCTTTAAGAAGCAAGTTCTTAGCTTGATATCTATTATTTCAACTTTTCTAGAATGTATCGCAGCCAACCAGCTCGTCCAGAGTTGAATATGCACTTAAACTACACTAGTCAAATAAACTGTTTGTTTACACATACAGGGTCAAGAATTCAGACATAACCTTCGAGGTTTTCAATTTAATGCTCTAGCTTCTTTAAGAAGCAAGTTCTTAGCTTAATATATATTTCATCTTTTCAAGAATATATTTTACTTCAAAAACCCTAAATTTAAGGTTCCACTATGCATTAACTTTAAAATACTAGCATCTTTATGATTTTGAATTCTTAAAAATTACATATTTTTATGTAGGTACATAGGGTGGTAAAAGATCATTACCATAAACTTGATTTGTGGAGAATTCGTTTTTTTGTGTGTGTGCACACGACTTTTTCAACATGGATAACTTCAGCTTGAAAAAAAAATTTCAATGCGATTTAAAGTGTATAATGCAAGTCAGGGAACCTGATATAATCTCGATGCATCTTCGGAATAATACATTTTACTCAATTTTGAAGTATTTTTCAAAAGTTACGTTTGCAATTCTAATGAGTTCCATCTATAGCAAATAAAGTTGAATATCTTAATAAATTGAGTTACTTTTGGTGCCATCAAAACCTTTTATTGTAATTAAATTCCAATTGATTAAATATCTATTACAATATAGCCACCAAATTTTGATAATGTTGAGTTAGTTCATTTTTCTGATAATATTGGAACTCTCAAAATAAAATGCTTCTTTTTGACCTTAAAAATTCGACGCATTTCCTTCATAAAGTAAGAAAACATTATTTCTTATATCTACCTAATAACAACCTTAAAATGAAAAGGTTTACCTTATCTTTTCAGTATAAACCTTGTAATGAAAAGGTTTACACACCCTTTTCAGTGTAAACCTTATAGCAACCTTATAATTTAAAGGTTTTCGTACCCTTTACAGTGAAAACCTTGCGACAAGCTTGTTACGAAAAGGTTTACGCTAAAACCTTGTCACAAGCTTGTCGCGACAAGGTTATGAAAAGGTTTACGCTAAACCTTGTCACAAGCTTGTCGCGACAAGGTTATGAAAAGGTTTACGCTGAAAACCTTTTCGCAAGCTTCGTCGCGACAAGGTTACGACAAGCTTTTCAAGTGTAAACTAGGACCCTTTTTTTAGGCTTGTCACAAGGTTATACCCTTCTCGTGACAAGCTTGCGACAAGGGTGAAACCTTTTCGTTTCTAGGGTTTACACAAGGTTTTGAAAAGGTTAAAATGCTATCTGGGTTACACCAAGTACCTTTCTTCTTGGTTGTTTTCAGATTATCTGGCGCCGTCAGCAACACGAGGGCTATAATGTGCCGAAACATTCGTCATTAGACAAGCCAACATACATTTACAAACACCCATGCCTAACGTGGGACTTGAACCCGCAACCTCGCTGTCTAGACCCTTTCTTCTTGTGTGAGTGGAACAGTCTGAATAAAAATAATCATTGGATTAAAAGGGAATGACCTCAAATGAAAGCATTGACTCCTGGAAACAAAAATGTAGTAAAGGAAAGTTTTGTTAAAGCTCCTTTAAAAGAAGGAGAGTGCTTTAAATGCCTAGGTAACAAGTTTCTAGAACTGTCGGCTGCAAAAATAAAAAGGTGTTTCTTAGGTCCAAATATATTCGGAAACTTTTTATAGACGAAATGTTTGAAACTAAAATACTTTCGAGTGAAAAAGAGCCCCGGAGGACATTCAAGGAAGTCTTCATAAAATTCATCAAGAGAGGACTCTATGAGAAGGGACTTTATGTAGAGGATGCATCAACTAGATCAGCGTTCGCCATTAACTTTCAGAGGCGGCCCATATAACTTATATTGGAGCTTTCTGCGGACCAATATATGTATTTTTATTATTTATTGAACAATATATAACATTTTTAAAAACTGAAAAAAAAAATTGATTTTTCTTAGCTAAATTACAATTGATATTTGAATATCTTTTTTTTCAAATAGTTAAAAAATTATAATTTTCATTGTTAGTAGTAAGGTCTAAAAGAGAAGTGAACCTTTTGTTCCAACGTGACAATAGGACTTAACCTAACTTTTAATAAAACTCTTAACTATTTAAACTGTGCTCCCAGATTACTCTGTTTTAGTCGGTCAATTATGACACGATGGTGATTGAAATCGTTTAGTTTATTTTGTGATAGAGTCGACGTCTGTCGCAGCATTTTTTGCAGTCACTCTTAAAAAAATTATCCAAATGAGATTCAGTAAAGTTATTCCTGTATTTATTCTTTATGAAAACCATCTTGCTGAAAGCTTCTTTGTATAATTTCTTCTGGCATGTTTGGATAACTCTGTTCTACATAGTTGCCATATACTATAATTATAACAAATTTCAATCATGAAAAGAAAAATCTACAATGAAGTTTTATTTTTTTCTTTATTTTCTGGGCTGTTGGCGGCCGCAGAAAAATCTCTCACGGGCCAGATTAGGCCCGCGGGCCGAAAAATGGCTAACTGTGAACTAAATTGTCAATGTTCTTCACCCTTATCATTTTACAGAGTGTCTATAAAATGTTGGACACATTTTGATGTTGAATAATTCATAAAAGAATGAAGATAAATTTAAATTGATGATACTAATGGTTAGATAGACTCAAAAACTGTTATGGCCCTTGTCAATGGACTTCAACATGTGCGTCGCTCGTTTCACGGAGAATATCAAGAATGTAGTCAAAGCACCCACAGAGGCTACTGCTGTTGTAATCCTGACCTTTAAATAATCCTCATTCGACACTTTCTTCCTGTAAACGATGTCCTTTACGAATTCCAGTGGCGTTATATCAGATGATCTGGGTGGCCAAGAGAGAAAAACCTACAATTAATAACGAGCACAAACGATATTTACAAAAGAAACGAAGAAAAACATAAAATTAATAACTCGGGCAAACGATATTTACAAAAGAAACGAAGAAAAACATAAAATTAATAACTCGGGCAAACGATATTTACAAAAGAAACGAAGAAAAACATAAAATTAATAACTCGGGCAAACGATATTTACAAAAGAAACGAAGAAAAACATAAAATTAATAACTCGGGCAAACGATATTTACAAAAGAAACGAAGAAAAACATAAAATTAATAACTCGGGCAAACGATATTTACAAAAGAAACGAAGAAAAACATAAAATTAATAACTCGGGCAGACGATATTTACAAAAGAAATGATGATAAAATGGGAAAGGGATATTTTCTATGGTGACGTTCACTTTAAATGAAAATATATAAGTTATTCTATGTATGAATGAAAATATATGAGTTATTACTAGTATAAATGCCGTAAATTTGTTTATATCTTCATTATTTTATGAATTATTCCAAATCAAGATGTGTCCAACATTTTATACACACCCTGTACTTTAAACTACAATGAATGAATGTATTAATGTTTTAAAGATGTATTACTCCAGATAAATTTCCTCCGATTCAAATAAATTATTTGTTATTAAAAAAAGCTCCATTAGATAATCTACGATGGTTGTACGGGATGGGATTCATGGATATGTTGGGATGTTGCCCTGGGTGAGTAGACGAAAAATAAAAACACCGTTGTTAATATTGAACAAGGGAACACGGCCAAAAAATTCCACCGACAAAAAGGCACCGACATTTTGCTCTTCTGATTATTCTGGTTGACCCCAAAACCAGGGCTACAGCCACAACTATGGAATTATTTGAGGCCATTCCTTTTTTATTTTTCTCAGTTTTATTAGATGAAGTGCCTTTTGTATTATTTGGTGAGTACGAGGGTCTGTACCCTCCTCCCCCGGAATATTGCCGATATTTGAAATTTTAGCAAAGCTTACACCTTAATATATTTAGGAATTTTTTTTTTTTTGAAACGCCTCTCAGCTTGATTAGGGGAAGTACCTTTTGTGTAGAATTAATGTATACGAGGGTCTGTACCCTCCATAAATGATACTGGAAGTTGGTAATTTTCGGCAGGGCAATGAATGATGAACACCACTCTTCAGATTTTGGATATTCATCTTTCGCTCAATTTCAAGAAACGACTTTGATATTTTAAGTTGAACTATTATGAAAACAGTCGAATTACGAAAAGGTAAAAATTCTTTATTTTTTAAATAAATTGCATGCTAATCAAATATCTGGAAACACTTTTTTAATCTTTGAGTTCGAAAACCACTTTCATTTTGGAAATAATTTTCTGAAAATGCCTGGTTGATTTTTAACCAAATACTGTCCGATCACTAGGCTGCAACCTTAACAACAGCCGCACTGATTGAGCACTAAATGTCTATAGGCATTCCACTCAATAATCCTAATTCAGTTCATCGTGTACAAGTACAACAAAGAAATTTAACTTTTTAACTAAAGAAAAAAAAAACTTTTTTCTGGCTGACTATTTTACTTGGCGTATTTTTTTTACAACGTCTATTTGTTTTTTGGGAGAGATTGTTTACCGACCCATTTCCAATTGGATGTATTTGTCAATCATTTGTCCATGTAAATAAAAGTGGGGAATATTAGGAACTAAAAACAATTCCGTGTGTTATACAAATCCACTGCATTTCGTTCGTTTGGGTTGTAATATCAAGTAAAGGGATCATAGGCTCTTTTACCATGAAAAACACGATAATATCGTTCTACATCATTTATTTTAGAACAATACACATTACATCGTTTTATCTGAGGTTGATATATGAATGCGCAAAAGTCTAATATTTGCATTAATATTTGAAACCTATGGTTTGTTCGCCTTAATTTCGTACAATCTGATGCTTAAAGAGTATGAAGTGGCTTCTTTTAATTTATTAATGCATTAAATAAATTTCCGAGTTATTTTTTTTTATACTCATTCATGTAATCATTATAAATCCCATTTAATTCCACATTATTCATGGGTGAACATATTCATATTCACAACTTCAACAGTTAATTGTGTAAAAACACTTTTTTTACAAAGAGCGACATCACACTGGAAGCTTAGGGGACTGAAATCACCGAAAATGACGTTTTTTGTTTTCATTCTTTAAAAATTGCTTATGCCACTAGCTTTAATTTCGCGTTTGAATTTTTGAAATCCGATGATTTTAAGTGGTAAAATCTTTATTTTAACTAACTATTTTAACGCATCGCACACTTGTTGGCAAAGGCTAAAAATGCGTTTTTCTCAGCTTTGCTTTTTCCCATTTTACTTATGTTCGAAAAGCTCCTTGCGATTCATTTTTTGATAAATCCACCTAATTTTTTTGTATTAATAATTTTTAATGTACTATAAAGAAATTTACACATGCTTTTTTATGTCACATAATTTTTTTATATTTTTTTCATGTTGGGAATTTGAAGTATGTGCATTTTTTAATGAGAAATCACTGGCGCCAAGTTTGAAATTTTATTTCTGTTCAACTATTGCACCTAAAGATAAAAGCATGTTTGAAAATGTTTATAATATATTGATAAACAACTTAAATTTTTCTTTCATGTTCGTCAAAATATTGTGTCGCGAGGAGCATTTTGAAAAAAATTAAAATTTCGTGTTATTTTTCTCAATAATTTACTATCTATTTTATATTATCTGCTCAAATTGTGTTGTTTTGTTTAAAATCACATCTTCTATGTTTATGCCAAATTTTATTTAATTCTTGGCAAAACTAAAGAATTTTGGCAAAAGTGTCCTATGTCCCCTTAACGGGATTTTTTTTTTTAATTTTATAATTTTTTACTTTCAATTACCCATAGGAAAAAGAAGAAAAAATTGATTTTTTTTCAGTTCTCCACGTTTTGGAACTTTCTGATTTCAAAAAAGTGATCTAGAAAAAATATATTTCTTTGTGTCTGTTGTAAGCTTAATTCAGGAACAAATTGACCTACGATATTAAAATTTAGTGTGCGGGTAGGGGATGGCCATGAGACCTACCATTAAGGTTTTCGTCAAAATCGCTCATGCGCATGAGGTAGCTTCTATTGAAAAAATCATGTTTTTCACTAATTGCTAATAGACTGAGTGGCGATTGCAATTTTTGGATCCCATTGGAACATCATTCTGAATTGTTTATGGAAATTGGAGAAAAATTAGTAGATTACGAATCCACTGGTCTGCCGTAGAGAAACTGGCCGAAACTGGTCAAAAATCGACTTGGAATGAGAACTAAAATCCGATAGCCAAATGTGCCAAAACTTGCCAAATAATGAAAGTTTTTTTATTTGGTAACCCTCACTCTTTAATTTTCAATTAAGAAGGTTGCAGTAGATTCGGATGTGTGGTTATGGCTTAATTGCATCTTTAACAAATGAGCCAAATTTTCAATAAAAATTACATCACTGATGATGTAACTGGTGTCACCAATTTGGCATACTTTAAAGGATACAAGTTTTCCGAGCCAGAGATCAGAAATCGTTTGAGTTTTTTCTCATTGAAAATCAAAATGCAGAGGGTTGTCAGACGAAAAAGTTTGTACTCTTTCTGGCAAATTATGACATATTTAACAATTGGATTTTAGTTCAATTTATGCCAAGTCAATTTTTGATCAGTTTCTGCCATTTTCGCTACGGCAGACCAGTGGATTCGTAATCTACTCACGTTTCTCTAATTTCTTTAAAAAATTCAGAATGATGTTCGATGGGGTCCAAAAATTGCAGTTGCCTCTAGGAGTAGAAGAAACGGCTGTAACGATTTTGATCAAAATCGTTGTAGAATGTTTTCGCTGTCAGAATGTAAAGGAATTAGTTTATCATTTCCTCATGAAAAAGAGGCTCATGACCTTTCTCTGGAAAGTGCAATTCAAACGGTCCCCTTTTCAGAATTTAGTGAGTTTGCAGACACACAGGCTTGTTTTCAGTTCCCATACTCATTGTTTTGCTATTGATAAATTCTTCGAATTAAAAACGGGGCTCTTTAAGGTATACATATACAATTGAAATGATTTTCTTTAATTTTTAGGTTATAATTTCAAACTTTTTGGCAGTATATCACAATGAAAAATGATACATTCTTATATAAAAACTTTTGTTTCCGTCAATTTTTTTATCCAGCTATTGCAATTAAAGTGACTATTTAGGACATTATTAGAACATACATAAATAAGTTTGTAAATAACTTAGAGGAAATATTTTTATTGCAAATAAGATGTATTATATTGAAGGATGTTCCTATAGAGAATTTTTAATTTGGATACAATATTTATTTTATTATAAGTTTTTAAATAAAAAGTTTTAAAAAATACATAGTTTTTAACAAAAAATTAAGATTAAAATGTACATAACATTTTTTCTAAAACAATATGAATTAAATTCTCCATAGAAAACACATTCAAAACTATTGTCTAGAAAACAAAATTAGAATTTTGTCAATTGGACCATTTATTATGAAGTTATGACCGTTGGCGTAAAGTCATATAACGCCAAAATGTCATTCTTCAGAAAACGAGTTTAAAGTTTACTACACTAATGAACGTGATACAAAACAGGTTCACAATACCTACTGTAATTCAAAAAGTAATTTGAGTCTCAAAAGGAACATAGTATCTTTGTAATGGTAATGAGCTCGGGAATATTTTAAAAACAAAAAACAAAAACGCAGATTGGAGTCAAATTTTGCGATTCCTAATGTATATGTATACCTTAATAAACCCCATGCATCTGTCATTAATCCTTAAATGCATAGTGATGTATGTCCGCATCGTATGTTTAAAACCGCATCTCTTTGTGTAGCAACCTTTGCAAAGGGTTTTTTTTTTTCTTTCTTTTTTTTAAATTTTAAATTTACCATAACTATTTTATCGTTTCCGAATGCAACTAGAATCTTTGTCAATTTATTTCTTTATCTTTGATAATTTACGCAGCGTGCTCTTTGAGTACAATTTCATTTCGACTGGTGTTGAGAATTGTGATTATTTATATAAAAAGCAATAATTTTTTTTTTTTTTTTCAGATAGAAACAAGGTAAAAGTAACGAATAACATTTATAATTTTGTATATACTGATAAATTTATGCAAGAAAAATGTAGCTTTTTTGTGATGTAAAAATACATCAATAAGCCAAATAGGTTCTACATAAGTTCAATTATCCTAAAGTATTTTCTCCATTAACTAGACCCATTTCCCAGTTGATTCCATTTTTTTTTTATTAAAAATAAAAATTCATGCATTTAGGGTTAAAATTATTCCCATGAAATAATTTTCCAAATTGGTGTACCCATTGATGGTTATGCACGTATATATACGTCTTAGGATCCCCAGTTTTTCCAGCAATACACAACATTTTTAAATGTATAAATAAAATTTAAAATAAAACATTTTTTAGATATTTTTATTAGGATGATAGTCTATAACCTATCTAAAACAAGACAAATAAAAAACAATTACAAAATTTTATGCATTTGAATTAGAAATATAATTTAAAAATTATTGCAGGGAAAACAACTGGGGGATTTCGCCCATTCCCATGACCGTCAATGGGTTAAAATTTCTTACTTGACTATCCACACACTACTTGTCTATTCTATTTGTATCTCATAGATTCGTGGTTGAGTCAGTTCAAAGCTTGGGATTTCTGTTTGAAAGATCATGTATAAGTAAAACAATATTTAAGGGGGTCCGGTACCGAAAATAAAAAAAAAAAACTTTATTTTTGTACATTTTTATGTCAAAATTTTATCTTAAGTATGAGATACTTTTTATATATCTTTGAGATAATGTTTTTTTAAAGATTGTGTTTAGTTATTTAAAAAAAAAATTAAAAACCAAGAAAAATCCATAATAATTGATGTTTGCGTATTTTGATATTATAAGTCAAGAAAAAAATATTTTATTTTTCAAAGTGAAAGCTTTCTGTAATACATAATTATATAAAGAAAATTCTGTCTTCACAGAATTTTGATAGGGGAACTAAAAAAAATTTAAAAAATTCTCAAAGTTAAAATATTGAAATTTTTGCTTTTTTTTATGTTATCTTTTACGCTAAATGTGATATTTTAAAACACAATTAAAAAAAATAAAATTCTGTGAAGACAAATTGTTTAAAACTATATAAATTAAATGCTCCAAAAATTTGAATAGCCAATTGTTAATGGCTCTGGAGATATATCGATTTGAATATGCAACATCTTTGAAAAACACTAGTGCTCGAAAAACGCACTTTAAGCAGACACTTCAAGGTGTTACGCCCATTAGTGATGTTTAAATCACAGGTAATTTTGTGGCGTTCTAATCACCGGAGGAATGAGATAATAATTAATAATTTAAAAAATAAAAAATACGCTTTAATAGAAAAGTGAACTAAAAAGTACAAAATAATTTCAAATAAGTTTGGAATAAGAATAGAGTGATTAACAAGAAATATTTATTTTATCGTAAAAAAGCCTGGGGTGCTTTTTAAGATATTTTCATAATGGCTCTACTTTTAAAAATATCTGTCATTAAATATTTTCAACAATTGACATCAAGCACCCCACGCTTTTTTACGATAAAATAAATATTTCTTGTTAATCACTATTCTTATTTCAAACTTATTTTAAATTATTTCTACTTTTTAGTTCACTTTTCTATTAAAGCGTATTTTTTAGTTTTTTAAACTATTAATTATTTTCTACTTTTTAGTTTGGTTTTCTATTAAAGCGTGTTTTTTAGTTTTTACACTATTAATTATTTTTTCTGTAAACTATAATTTTTTTTTAGTTAGTGTACAAAACTCTCCAGTTGTTCCTGCCAATAATCACACGCTTGTCTCAAATTTAAGTCATGTGTATGCCTTAGTACACACCGTATTACTTGGCACAAAACACTACCGTGTCTCTGAATATGAAAAATCACTAATCCTGAAGATCCTGGTAAGGATAATGCGACTAAAAAAAACCACGCTTTGTATCACTGTCGTTCAAACGGCAAATCTTTCAAACGGCACACCAGGGTTCGATTCCGGAGAAGGTTGGTTGGTTGGAATTTAACGGACGCAACACGAACTAATCCTTGTGATAAAGCGACAAACGCGCCTGGTAGTTTCCCTTATTGGTCCTAACGCAGACACTCCGGGTCTCAGGAAAACATAAAACCGCTAATCCTGATTATCCTAGTAAGGATAACGGGTCAAACTGTTTAAAATATTGAATTGTCATCGGTCCTTAATAAGTATGCCACATTTCGAGTTAATCCGACGTTTTGAAGGGGGTCAAAATCATGTTCAAAGATTCCGTTACATACTAACATACATACATACGTCTGAAGCTAATAATAAAAGCGTATTAAAAACATAATTTTCTCCAGGAATGTATGAACTAATTTTTAAAATCAGAAAAAAAGATTGGGATTTTTGACGAAATGTCGGCACTGGACCCTCTTAACTAGGGGTGGGGAGCATCACACAGCTTTCTATTACACTATAATACTGACGTGGATATGTGTCAATGGCTGTTTTTTACATTTTCATCATTTATTGAGAAGAAGAAATGGCAGGTTTGGCATTATTCTTGTATAGGTCTTAAAAAAAAAAAAAAAAAATTTAAAATTGTGATTTTGGCTATATACTTTTCGATAATCCTTATATTATCCTATATTATAAACAAAACAGAGGCAGAAGGAGAAGAAAAAAAGACCGTTGATGAGGTATGGCTCAAGGAAAGGGAACTCTGTGTTGAAAGCATTCGTTTTTCGACTTTTTACACCATTAAAACATTTTTACGGAAATTTTGGAGGTGGGGATGTTTATAACACCTTAAGAAGGCATTACCACAGCGATTTTTATCAAAAGCGTTAGAGCCGTTTTTTAGCAATCATTGAAAAGCATGATTTTTTTCAATGGCAGCTACCTTATGCGCATGCGCGATTTTGACGAAAACCTTAATGGTAGGTCCCATGGCCACCACTAACCCTCATTCCAAATTTGAACATCGTAGATCAATTTTTTCGGGAGTTGTGCTGACCACATTCACACATGCACACATACAGATATTTATTCTACATATTTGTTTTGAAATCAGGATATTCCAAAACGTTTTTTCGAAAATTTTTTTTTGATCGAATGCTATACTTTCATTTCCCTATGTAATACATATGAATAATTGAAAATAAAAATTTGATTTTTCATTGTTGTTTTAGGTCGCAGTTTGGAAGCCAGGAAAAGAAATTCAACAACCAACCAATGATGTTAGAGAGATGATACGGTTTTTACAAAACAGCTCAGAAAAAATGCGCAACGTATTTTTTACTTTAATCCTGTTCTGCACTCACAACTCTTAACTACTTAAGAAAGCAATTTCAATCGGGAGTAAAAAAAACTAACTTTATTACTCACGTTAAAAACCACGCATTCAAATGCTCTTAAAATAACTACACAAGCGTACTATCGTATTCTGGTTGTTTACAGTTTCCAAGAAACTGTTTTAATTGCATCTTTGAAAGTTCTTTAAGTTTTTTTTTCTTCGAATTTTTCCACTGAGGCAATGATGGCACAGTTTTCCCGGTTTAAAAGTATTTATTCTCCCTTCAGGAAACTCACAAAAATTTATTCACAGGCAACAGTTTAATTACGCTCAAGCTTCAACACAAGCTTCAACAAAAATAACTTCGAATTCAGCGATTATTCAAGCTCACTCCAATAGGTAAACAAAGCGATCAGCTTTCATCGAAGTCCAAAGTCAATCTGACAACTTTCCCGTTCTCCAGTCTTTTTATATACAAGCGCGTGTGAGACATTCTCGAAATTTCCAGCCAATTCATCGGAAAGAAATTTCTCGAAACTTCTCGATTACTTCAGGTGTTGCCATCTTTTTCTAACTTGTATAATCGCTATTAATTACTAAATAAAATTGGATAAAAATAAATTACAATAGAATTTTGAAATAATACGTCACTATTTACAATATATACAGACAATTTGTGCAACAGTATTCTGGTTGTTTACAGTTTCCAAGAAACTGTTTTAATTGCATCTTTGAAAGTTCTTTAAGTTTTTTTTTCTTCCATTTCCACTTTGAAATGGGCTTTCTTTCATTTCTTACGTCAAACTCCATCCATTAAATTAGTTTTTGAACTAGGAAGCTGCCTGATAAGATTTAATTATTCTAAACAATATGACAGTATGTTATGCACCAACACAATTATCACTGAATGACCGCAATGATTATTAGGATCTGTTCAAATAATAAGCCCCACGAAATCAAGGGATTCATATCTTCCTCGTGATTAACTGCACATTTTTTACTTTCAATTACCATACAAAAGGTAATAAAAGCATAGGATGCGATAAGGGAAAAAAAAAAAAAAAAAAAAAAAAAAAAAAAACGATTTTTTTTTGTGCATTTCTCCACGTTTCGGAACATCCTGATCTCAAAAAAGTGATTTAGACAAAAACTGTCTGTGTGTATGTGGTCAGCATAACTCCCGAACAAATTAACCTACGATGTTCAAATTTAGTGAACAGGTTGGTGATGGCCCAAGGACCTACCACTAAGGTTTTCGTCAAAATCACGCATGCGCAAAAGGTAGCTGCCATTGAAAAACAGGTTTTTCAGTAATTGCTAAAAAACGGCTCTAACGATTTTGTTCAAAATCTCTGTGGTAATGCCTCTTAAAATGTTCTAAACATCCCCACCACCGAAATACCCGTAAAAATGCTTTAATGGCGTAAAAAGTTGAAAAATTAATGCCTTCAACACAGAGTCCTATTTGCTTCAACATAGCTCATCAACGATCGTTTTTCTCCTCTCCTTCAGTTTCATTTAAAGCAAAGGATAATATAGGAATTTTCGAAAAGTATATATATCCAAAAATACCATTTTGGCAAATATTTTTTTTTTTTTATCCATATAAGAGTTATCGCCAAACTGGCCATTTTTTATAAGCAAATGATGAAAATAAAAAACGATAAATGACACAAATCCACATCAGTAATATAGTGTAATTGAAAGTTGTGCGATGTTCCACACCCCTAGTTTCAATACATATGAAGCCACTACAAGGTTTCAATGTCATACGATGACACTCCAATTTTAAACCAAAAACTTAAATAACTCGTGTTACCATTATTCTATATTGCTAACATTCCACTATACATTGCATTCAATACGCTACAACTATGTGTGAACCGGATAAACTACGCCCTGATTGGCTGATTGGAACGATACGTGGCTGATTCGTTAACATTTTAATAGTATCCTTGGGTTATAAATTTGTGATTTGCCCGGAACTATATCGTTTCGCGGAAGGATTCATTCTACAGCGTATACTCAAGGCCCAAATAATGTTGTTCCTAGGTATAAAATGATTTGCGGTGGTCTCGTGTACCACTAGTAGATACAACATCTAGACACTAGAGATCGTTTTGTCTAGTGGTTAACAAGCTTATATACTGATCTAGGAAACCCTGATTCGACTCCCCGTTAGCACTTCGCTACAATTGGTGACTATCGGACAGCAGAATCATGCTGCCATCTATCGGTGCCTTCTGAAAATACAGCACTACTTCCACACTACCATCTCAGTATTTTTATCTACTCTCTGTCATACAGCAAGTAACCTTCAGCAACTAACTGCCGTACAGGAAGCTACCCAATCGTTCGCCCCTTCGCGACTCACTGGGAAGAGGCTATGTGGTGGTCTCGTATACAAATAGCAGATACAACCCCTAGACACTAGAGATCTGTTTTGTCTAGTGGGTAACGCGCCTCTCTACTGATGTTGGAGTACCTGGTTCGACTCCCCGTTAGCATTAAGCCACAGGTTTACCAAATAAAATACTCTACTGCGACCATTTATGATTACCAATGCATATCTCTGAAAGAAAAAAAACATACATTGAATTAAACTAAATTTAGGTATGGGAGCACAATATAAGACGTAAAAGAAGAAAGAAGATTGAATATTTGTTGTTTACTGTTCCAGGTATACTAATTGTACTTAACTATACTAAACTCTACCTTAACTTAACATCACTTAGACGGTAGATCATCACCGTGCACAGAGGCAATTCATACATTTTGCCGGTGTGAAGGCATTATGCTCGCCAAACTTTCTAGCTTTTTGTTCTCTACGGGGTTGCTGGACTGAGCTTCTCAGCATGCCTTCACATCGCCAAAAAGCATCAATTGCCTATGAGCATGGTGAAGATATACCGTCTAAGTGATGATTTGTTAAGGTGGAGTTGAGTATAGTTTTACTCAAACATTTCTCTATTTCTTTAAAAAAAAATAAAAAAAAATAAAAAAATAACTCTTGCTCTATAAGTCAAGTGAAGGGTGAGTGTCAACTTTTTCGAAATATGTCTCTGTAAATTATTATAATTGCAAATTTATTTCACATAATATAGATTCTAGTAAAAAAATACTTGTCAACTAAATATTCTACTCATATACAATGAATTCTAATAAAAAATTATCTGTCAACTATAATATCATGTACAATTCAAGTAAAAAATTACACGTTGACTACAATATAGTCATGCACGATGAATTCTAGCCAAGAATTGAGGACTAGAAATTTAAAACGACCTAAGTACCAAAATAATAAAAAATCTATTTTTACTAAAAAATTTCCTCAAGACCAAACTAAACAAAATTGAGAACGCCTGCTAATTCCAGTAGCAATTGTTCAAATTCAATCTGGTTCTTAGTCATAGCCTTAAGTACTAATGCGAGTGTTTTTCATTTTTCGGCTCTCCTGAAAAATTTTCTCTTTTGGACTTGGGTCGTTTTCAATTTCTAGTCCTCAATTATTTGTCAACTATACAATATATTCATGTGGACTTTACTAAAAAATTACCTGTCAACTATACAATCTACTCATGTATAATGAATTCTAGTCAACAATTACACGTCAAATATAATATCGCAATGGATTGTAGTAACACATTACATGCCAACTATAACTTCATCTATAATGGATTAAATTAAAATAATTATAAGTCAACTACCATATATTCATGCACAATGGTTTCTAGTCTGTGAAATAAGTGATGTGCATAGTAAAATAATTAATAATAATTGTTCGTATCGCTAAGAAATTATCAATATTTATTAAATGTATACATAGAAAGTAGTAATAGACTACTAGAAAGGTGATGCAATCCTTAAATTTAAAAGTTGAGTTTCAAAATAGTAGTATGAGTACTGAAACTGTTGATTTACAATTTTAGGTACACAGTTTAGGCATGATTAAATTGGCTCTATTGAGTTGGTTGGTAGTATTCAGATTATCTGGCGCCATCAGCAACACGAGGCCTACAATGCGCCGAAACATTCGTCATTAGACAAGCCAACATACGTTTACAAACACCCATGCCTAACACGGGACTCGAACCCGCAACCTCGCGGTCTAGAAGCTAGCACGCTAACCACTATACCGTTTGGTCGGCTGACTCTATTGAGTGCTGAGTTAAACTTTATCGAATATACAAACACAAATTTCAAGACCCAACAAAAGGCTCAAGTACCAATAGGGTTTGTCGAATAAAATATATGTATGCACTTACATAGAAATATAATTTGCATACAATAGTTACAGGATTATACATACAATATATAATAGTTACAGGATTATACAAACAACATACAATAGTTACAGAATCAAACATACAATATGCCGACCAAACGGTATAGTGGTTAGCGTGCTAGCCTCTAGACCGCGAGGTTGCGGGTTCGAGTCCCGTGTTAGGCATGGGTGTTTGTAAACGTATGTTGGCTTGTCTAATGAAGAATGTTTCACCGCATTATAGCCCTCGTGTTGCTGACGGCGCCAGATAATCTGAATACAATCAACCAACCAAACATACAATATAAATTAGTTACGGGATCATACATAATAATACAATATAGTAACTAAATAACCTAAATTAAATACAAAAATTGTTTATGCATTAGACAGACACCACTTTGCTTTGACAGAAAACGTGAAAAGGTTAGAAACCATTTATATTATTCATAAAATTTAGTGCATCTATTAATGAGACTGTGGAAAAATTATATCTGAAGAATTCAAATGTTTTCCACCACTAGAGAAATGTGGCACTTTCAGGAAGTGCATGGAAGGTAACTTTACAGACTTGTCACAAAAGACATTTTAGACCTGATGGAAAGTAATCCAATGAAATTTTGTAGAATTATAGTAAAGTTGGAGTATTATTTTCGAAATTGTGAACTAAATCATGACAAAAAACACTTTTTATTTTGTATTGATGTTTTAAGAGAATCAATTTTATTTTAAACTTATAATTTATTCTTAGACAATTTCTATTAAAGTATATGGTTGGTTGTATTCAGATTATCTGGCGCCGTCAGCTACACGAGGGCTATAATGCGCCGAAACATTCGTCATTAGACAAGCCAACATACATTTACAAAAACCCATGCCAACACGGGACTCGAACCCGCAACCTCGCGGTTTAAAGTATATGATAACTATGCTTAAACCATTCGATGATGCCACTCAAACAAGGGGTAAGTAAGGTGAAACTGAAAAACGAGAAGCCCAATAGATTTTTTGTAAGTGTACTAATTCAGAATGAATGTCAGGGAAATTTCTGAAGACAAACGCCACAAGGGGACAAGGGGGGTTAAGGCAAACATTTCCAAAATTTTCGATTTTTATATTTTAGTGGAAAAACATAGCCTGAAATTCTAGCTATCAGTGCATTCCTTACTTTTGCTGATCCGAGAAGAATTAAGAATACTATTTGAGTTTTTGTAAGCGCGCATATCAGAAATTGTCTGTTTTTCATTTTCTAAAATTGCATTTTTCTCTTCATGTGTATTTTAAGATTTTTAGGGTATTCGATTTGTTCCTTGCGATTCAAAAAATAATGTATTTTTTTTAAATTTGGAGATATTGTTTACTATACCATTTTGAACACAATTGTGCATGGATTTTGGAATCTGGTATTTTTGTATTGTTTTACAGCAATTTTCGTAATGCTTCTATTTAAAAAGTTAAAATTTTTTGCTGTTGTACCAAAGTTTTACTTTTATATAATTAACCAATGAGTCGAATTCAGAATCCATGCACAATTATGTCAATATATATTCGATTAGCTTGTACAAAAAAATTGAGACAGATTGCAAAGAATTTGGATCGCAAGGATCGTTTTTAAAATTACGGAAAAAACACTACATTTTTCAATAAAAATTTAATTTCTTGAAACAAAATCAAATTTTTTGTTGGGTTGTGTTTCATCTAATTGCTATTGAACTGCACAAAAAATTCATGAATTTTGGACAAAAATCAAAGAATTTTTATTTTTGACTCAACAGTCCCCACAATAAAGTTGACTACATAACATTACTGTTTTTATTGCTTTTGTAAACCAATTAATCTCATTTTAAACATACAAATTTACTCTCAGGCAATTTTTACATAACTGCGTTTTGTATTCGACTAATATAGATCAAATGGGTATAACATATAAATACAAATATTAAATTTTTATGCTGAGTTTAAATTTCATTCAAGTTTCCAATTCTTTTTTTTTTTTTTTTTTTCGTCGAAAGTCGATATTTTATATCAACTCTCGAAATAGCTTCAAGGATGTTTTCGTTCCGTTTGACACAAAGCGAGAGTTTTTGACATCGTGTTGAATAATCTTTCGCCATATCCCCAAAAATATTCTCCAGCCACTCTGAGAATACTATCAAAACTGCACACGTTCAGTCAACTGGTGACACCGAATAGATAAATAAAATCGAGAATACATTAAGGCATGTTTTGAAAATGTTTTCCCAGGGTCCGATTGTCAAAGCAGGAAATTTACATCTTTGGTATTAGATGTTTGGAAGGAGAAATATTCCTGCCACTTGTTTTGAAATATTGTTTTTCAGAATCGAAAGTCGGCAGATGTTTATGAAATTCCATATAACCTCCTTTTGTTCTTGCCTTCTTTTTGAAGTGTAGTTTAGGAAACCACCAACAAAATACAATATAGTGTTACGAATTATGTATATTTGTAAATATTTCGTAGTGTTAATTTTGTAAATAGTAAAATTTATGTACATTTCGCATAAGACAGTGCAATAGTTCGCCTTTGGTTTGTTTCCCTGCAATGAGCCTCCCAATGCTTGATAACGGGTTTTACAGAGGTAACTCTGGGAAGCGAGTTTCAGGGGGCAGGGCATTTAACATTATGGTAATGGGAATCTCGCCAAATTGGCGACGGTTTTGGTGACTAATTTTTGTCGCCAAATTTGGCGAGAAATCGACAAATGTCGCCAAACTTGGGGACCATTTGGCGACATTTTCGGTACATGTATGGGTACATGTATCCCATGTACATGTATAAGGATTTTCGACTACAATCTGGAAAATTCTTCAAATGTCTACCTCTAGGAGTTTCAAGAAGGTTCACGTGCGTTCACCTCCCCTATAAAAGCTCAGGGAGCGGGTGATGGAGTTAGTTGACTGATTTTGAGTCACGGAGCTAGTTGTTAGCTGATTCCGATAGTTGACTGAAGTTAGTTCTTGGATTTTGAGTCACTGAATTAGTTGACTGGAGATACTGAGCGAACTGTATTGCATTGTCTTTTGCAGTGATTTAGCAGTTGTTGTCAAGTTTTTAACTGCTGTTTTGTGCTCTACTGAGGTGAAAAGAGCTGTATCGTGTCTACTAGAACGAGAAGTTCTGGAGCTGTAAGAGAACTGTGAAGAGTTATTTTGGAATAAATTTCTGCAAGTTTTGATCTGCTTTGGCGTCAAATCTTTCGAACCCGTACAACGCAACAATAGGATGCGAGTGGTGACGTCACGGTCGTCAATTGTGTCTACACAATCCTGTTTCCGTGCCAGACGCCTGTGTATATTTAGATGCAGAGTCTAGTGAAGTAAGATTCGTAATTTAAATTTATCTAGAGAAGTTCAAGCTTTTTAAACCTTGTAATAATAAAAATGGTAATTCTGATTTTGTTTTGAACGCTTTTTGAACATTATTCTTTCATGAAATCCTGAAATGTATTTTGAGATAGCTTAGGACACTACCAACAAAATACAATTCAGGATGCAAGTGATGACATCACGGCCGTCAATTGAGTAGAAACAATCCTTTGCTATAGCGTACAGTGTACCAGGTACAGTGTATTTTTAGACACATAGTACAAGTTTGATTCGTAATTTAAATTAATCTATACATACTCAAGCTTTTTAAACATTGTAATAATACAAATGGTAAATCCGATTTTGTCTTCAAAGCTTTTTGAACAGTAATTTTTTTTTTTTTATGAATTCTTTTGTCTTGAAAGATTTTTGAACAGTATTTATTTTTTATGAAATATTTTGTCTTTAAGCTTTTAATTTCGTTTAGAGTTTTGCATACATTTTTGAGTAGACGTTAACCCTTTGCACTCCAAGCCTTTTTCGCGCCGAGGGACCAGCAACTCGAATCATTTTAGGTTCGGTTGGCGTTTACGGATTTTCTTCATGGTTGGTTGGTTGTATTCAGATTATCTGGCGCCGTCAGCAACACGAGGGCTATAATGCGCCGAAACTTTCGTCATTAGACAAGCCAACATACATTTACAAACACCCATGCCAACACGGGACTCGGAACCCGCAACCTCGCGGTCGATTTTCTTCATGGAAACTAAACACAGTCATTGGCCTTGCATCAAATTTCAAAATCGAACCTATAGGTCCTCTCGTGTTTCGGCATCCAATCGTGTGGTGCCTGAGAGGCGCCGCTGGAGTGCAAAGGGTTAATGGTGATTTGTGCTGCGTGGGGAACTTAACCCTTTGCACTCCAGGTCTTTTTCGCTCGAGCACCAGCAACTCCAGACGTTTCGCAGCTCTTTTGATGCATTTCTTACCAGTGGCTTGAAATCATTACACACACAAATTAATCTATAAATTTTTTATATTTTAACATTTTATATATCTCTGCACCTTTACAAACATAATTTCTTAAATATTAGTCACTATAATTTTTCTGTGAATGATATTTCATGAAACAATTCCCAAGATGCCCGTCCGGCTTGTCGGGGCAAGTATTACAATAATATGTGGTCTGATACCTTTTACCGGGTTTATTTCTCTCAGAACTGACTTTGCAGTCCTTCCTTACTCCAGTTAGAATATTGTGGAGCTTGCCATTCAAACGGATATTTTCGGAATCCGAGTTTGAGGTCGTGGCTCAATCATGTGGCTGGCCAGTTACCGTAGCAAACGAAGTGGTGAGCAAGAGTCACCTCTGGAGTGCAAAGGGTTAATGTCTATCAAAGTTAAGGTCATCAATCTTTACTAGTTGTCTTGTTTCGGTGCAACAAAGTTTAAAGATGTCGATAGAATAAAAGAGCTTGTTTGAAAGGTAAAACTTAAATGCAGATTTCAAATAATTAAAAAGATTCCTTGGCGGCTAAGCTACTTTAATGAATCTTAAGATGGAATTTAGATAGTTACAGGATATATTTACAACAAGAACTATTTGCAAAAGGAGCGCTTACATAACTGACTCCTTACATAGCGAAAACCAGTCCAATCTAAGACATATCAAAATGTTGTCGTTTTCCGAAGGTCATGTAATTCCATCGATATAGGTCAAAGTTCGCCACTAACTTATAGAGACGGGCCGCATGACTTATGTTGGAACTTTCCGCGGGCCGCAGATTTATACCGAATACGCCAATAAATATATTGCTTTACTACATATGTTCAATGTTAGAAATGTGATAATTACTAAAGATTAAACAATATAAAACAATTTTGAAAACGGAAACAATAATTTAACTTTTTCATATTAATAAAAAAACACAATTGATATTTGATTCTTGTTTCAAATATTCTTTACATTGTACATTAAAGAAGTTAATCTTTAGTGACAATATTACATTATGACTTGGCATAAACTCATAATCAATAAAGATATTTAAACCATATCACCTAAATCCTTCATTTTAGTCGATGCTAATTGCGAGACGATGACGGCCGGTCCACTTTTCACTATGTCCTTTGCGTTTAAAACTAGTCCTCAAAGCCATCATTGCACTGGATTCATAGAGATCGCGATTCTTCTTTTCACGTCAAAACAAAAGAGGCCAGTATGCATTAAAACACCCAACAGCTGCCCATCACATTCAAAAAAGCAGAAATTGAATTGTGCCATTCACGAGTCGAGGGGGTAGGGTATCATAAGTAATAAACTAAGCAATGCGTCATTGGTAATAGTTCAAACTATTGCTTTTTTTATTTTTCTGGCAGTCTCAGGAAAAAAAAAAGGATTTTTCAGACTTACTGACGCTGAGTACGTAATGGAAAACGTGGTTTTTGGTAGTAAACACATACTACTGTAGACAAATTAAAATTATTTCCGCAAAACTTGATTTTTTCTCTTCAGTACTACCGGCGGGCCGCCTAGTGACTGACGCTGATATAGATAAACAACTGGATAGATTGCTCCAATGTCAATGCAAGGAGGAAAACTCGCCGGTGGTTGATGATGATGGGTGGATGATTAACCAATCACAGTTTACAAAATATGTTGCCCTTCAAATATTCCTGGCGACGTCCATAAAGTTTAAAGACTTAGTGTACAAAAATGATTGTCAAAAGTGTGTGGTGGTGGTGGGGATGGGGGGAGGGTGATCACATGTTTCAGGTCACTCTAGTATTTTCGATCACGGGCGGCCAGTGACTTATATTGTAATCAATGTAAACATAAATATAAGTGGTGACACTCCATTGTTCTGTTACCCGTACCCGATCCGATTGTATCGTACCCGAGGCCTTTCAGTATTCAGTAGAGGTCAGAAATATCGATCAAAATAAATATCGATACTATTTATCATCGCATAGGAAAAAATATCTATACATGATCTTTTTTCTTAATTTGATTTATAATTTTGCCAGAAACGAAATTGTTTGGGGCAAATTTCTACTTTTCATGAATTCATATCAAAATTGTTTTAATAAATAATTTATAAAAAGTGTTTTAATAAATAATTTATAAAAATTGTTTTAATAAATAATTTATAAAAGTTGTTTTAATAAATAATTTATAAAAATTATTTTAATAAATAATTTATAAAAATTGTTTTAATAAATAAATTATAAAAATTGTTTTAATAAATAAATTATATTATCAATCAGAATAAATAAAATACATTTGGATGTCAATGCATAAATTCCCATTTATTTTTAAAAAAGAAATTTTGAAAAGTTGTTTATCGCCTCTTTTTCTGATAGATATGTTTTTAATGCAAATGTTTCGATGCAAATTCTAGGTACACGTTGGCGACAGAAACGGCGCTGTGTTAATGACTGCTAATAAGTGATCTTATATTTCCATTCTATTATGTTTTCTTTTTGGTTAGGGTGCCATTTTAACTGTCTCTCAGCCAAGTCCAAACTTTAGTTTTGGAGTTTTTGGAAAGGGAATAAAGAAAATCGAAAAAACAAATGGAACTACAAAACGATCACCAAAAAACTAAAAATGTTTGAAAATATCTATATATCGGTGACTTGTATCGATATTCTTATTATCGATATTTTTTTTAAAAATATCGATACAAATATCGTCGTATCGATTTATTGCCGACTTCTAGTATTCAATCTTTCCTTAAATGTTAGTTATTTTACTAAACATACATGAAACTATACTTCGATGCTGCCTATTCGAACTAAAACTACTTATATACATCGATCTAAAACCATAATAAATATGTGATATAAAAAATATAGAATTATGGTTGAGCTTAATATTACACATTGAAACTCATTTAAAATTATTCTACAAGGAATAAATGTCAGCTTTTCCAAGCTAAATTTTAAGCAGTTTAAGATCTGAAATATCCTAGTAGCTTTAGATGATTTAAAATGGTTGCCTAGGTAACCCGGAAAACCGATTACTTATTAACTCTCATTGCCAACCGTAAAATGTAGATGAAGAGTTCCTATTCACTGGAACTGAGATCGTTAGAAAGATATTTTCTACGTAAATCACTCACTCAGGGATTATGAAGATCATTTTATCAAAGTAGAAAGATAATATATAAAGATATTGTTGTACTAACTGCCTTATTATTTTAGATTCTGCCGATCCAAGTTAATAATGATTCAATGGACGATTCCCGCATTTTTTGAAAACGAGTGAAATTAGTTTATTTTTATGAGGAATTTCTTTCCGATTCCAAAAATTCAAACAAAAGTTCTTTAAAAAAAATAGTTATTTAAATATTAAGAAAAGAAAATGTCCGAAAACCTCATACGATCACAGTCCGATCAAAACCCTACTTTACATCTGTGACGTCAAAACATCCTTCCGTTTCGATGGTTATCGTGACTTTTCTGCCAAATAGTTGCTGTGCGTTTGGTAGACAATTGCCTTATCCCATATCGATTGGCGCGATTTGCGAGAAACTTGCAAAACTGGTTTACTCAACATTCTGTTCTTTTTCAAACATATTTACTTAAGGTATACGTATAGGCTTCAAATCGCAAAACTCGCAAAAATCGGGGAAGTTTGTAAGGCCGTAAAAAACAAAAGCAAAATAAAAACAACATAAAAGAAGGAAATCCTATGATGGAGGAGCATCTAAAAAGGAAATATATAATAATTAGTATAATAATAACAGTTTTTTATATAAAAAATACTTTTTTAAAAGTTATTCTCAGATTGTAGTTTTTTCTATTTTGCATTTCATTCAAAAAGTAATAACTCCAGTTTAAATAATATTTTTTGCAATTTATTTTTTGCTATATAATCTGTATGCATTGTTGAATGTTTTGACCCTAAATACTAAGTGATTTGTAAATAAATATTTTTTTAATTGAATTTTAAAGATAAGATTATATATAAAAAAACTTGGATTTTTCTAATAGATTCAGTTAAAGGAAGATATCACAAAATATACACACTGTAAAATTCTGTTAATAGGGTCAAAACATACAGCAGGGTATTCCGCATTATTGAACACCAAAATTGTATCTGTGGGTGAATTAGAATTTTTGTCATCACCGTTCGAAATTAGCCTAATTAGTTGATTAAATGTTTATTAATTATTAAAATTAAAAAAATTAAAAAAAAAAAAATTGGAAACAGTTTAACAAATAATGTACTTTTCAAGGTGCAAAGGTCAAATTTTTAAATTGAAAACTAAAAAAAAAAAATTTGAAACCTATACGTATATCTTAATTGTTATATTTAGAAAACTGAAATCTACTGTTTGAGGGAGCTACGTGACACAAATTACCACGAATTTTTCTCATTATTATGTTGCTAAAATTGAAAAATTATCATGAAAAGATGAACACCTAGAACAGCGTTCATCACTAAATTTTATAGAAGAACCGCAAGACGTTTCCTGATTTCTCACACGGGCCGTACCTTATTTTACAGTAATACTTTTTATACAATATTAGATTTAAGTTAATTAAGTATTCTTTTAATATTTTATTAATTGAGAATTTTGACTTAACTTAAGGTACTTGCATACGTTGAAAAGGTCAGTTTTGATGAAATTTGACAAAAAAAAATATTCGTGAATATTTAAGCCCAAATCTTTAAGTTTCTAAAACTGTCTACTTTTTCTCTCTGCGTTGATTTGAACAAAAGTTATGACAACTTTAAACTGATCTAAAACTGTAAATTATAACCGGAAATAGCATATCAAAACCAAAAGTTGCCGATTAAAAAATGATTTCCTTCTAAATATTAATATTTTCTCCTTTTTAATAAATAAAAAAATTTAAAAAGAAGAAGGTGCATTTAAAGTGTGTAAGTAATATGGTTTATATAGAAATTGAGTGTTTTAAAGTTTAAATGCATTTTTCTCGGAATTGATTTTCACACAAATATTGCTAATTTGAAAAGTCATAACTCAAAAAATTATTCATGAATCATTATAAAAAATTTTGTACTTCTCTTGTTGATTGTTTTCTAGGGAATGTGCTAAAGAAATTGAGATTGGATGGTTATTTTATGAAATACCACCTTTAGTTTGAAAAAAAGCAAGGTGAAATTGTTAAAAAATCATGAACTTATTTTTCGACTATCCATAAAAAAGTTTTAATGAATATATTTTTCTTTATGTAGTATATGCTTTAGATATAAGCATGTAGTTTATTTATAAACAATTTATTTCTTAAAAAACTTAATAGTTTTTCATGTATCTTATTTTAAGTTTTTGAAATATTTCATCAACATTTCATGCAAAATTGCAATTTTTGAAAAATACTAATAATAAATTTGAATTTTTTTCGCTGTACTATTAATCTATAGTAGTACTAAATATAAAAAGGCACTTAAAATATTCGTACATAAAGTTTTTTTTTTAAAAGTATTCCGAAAGTAGGCAAGTACCTTGACTAAGATTTTTTTTTTTTTTTTTTTTTAAATTTATCATCCGGAAGCTTTCTTTGACCCTATAAAGCATTTATTGAATAATAAAAATTAAATCTTTGTAAAACTTATTTTTAACATTAACCAGCAATTAAAAATGAAGTTATTTCATCGAAAACACAAATTCAGCATCAATCTCTTAGTTACACGGCAGATTTAGATTATTAATTATTGTTTAAAAATCGTAATTGTATTTAAATTATCGTATGATGTTAAGTTTTTGTAAGTTAGTTTATTAGGTTTAGAGTGGCCATAATTTATCTCTGAATGCACTTACAATTTTGTGGTAATGTTGATTTATATTTTTTATTTACATATGACGGTGCCAGAATTCTGAAAACAACCAAACAACATTTCATGCAAAATTGCAATTTTTGAAAAATAATAATAATAAATTAGAATTTTTTTAACTGTACTATTAATCTATAGTAGTACTAAATATAAAAAGGCACTTAAAATATTCGTACCTAAAGTTTTTTTAAAAAAGTGTACTCCGAACGTAGGCAAGTACCTTAAACTTCTTCAAGTGGCGCATGAGGTCACGAGCATAGCCTTCCATTCTTTTTGGTCCAGTGCTGCTGTCCTGGCTGTTCGTTCCCCAGCTCGGTCACCCAAGAGATTCTTTTATTATCATTTGACGCCAGGTGTATTTTAGGCGTCCTCTTTTTCTTCTTCCATCAGGTGCCCAAGTAGGGGCAACGCGTGTTGGATCTGATGGAAGCATCCGTAAAACATGTCCTACACACTTTTATTATCATTTGACGCCAGGTGTATTTTAGGCATCCTCTTTTTCTTCTTCCATCAGGTGCCCAAGTAGGGGCAACGCGTGTTGGGTCTGATGGAAGCATCCGTAAAACATGTCCTACACACTTTTATTATCATTTGACGCCAGGTGTATTTTAGGCGTCCTCTTTTTCTTCTTCCATCAGGTGCCCAAGTAGGGGCAACGCGTGTTGGGTCTGATGGAAGCAACCGTAAAACATGTCCTACATACTTTTATTATCATTTGACGCCAGGTGTATTTTAGGCGTCCTCTTTTTCTTCTTCCATCAGGTGCCCAAGTAGGGGCAACGCGTGTTGGGTCTGATGGAAGCAACCGTAAAACATGTCCTACACACTTTTATTATCATTTGACGCCAGGTGTATTTTAGGCATCCTCTTTTTCTTCTTCCATCAGGTGCCCAAGTAGGGGCAACGCGTGTTGGGTCTGATGGAAGCATCCGTAAAACATGTCCTACACACTTTTATTATCATTTGACGCCAGGTGTATTTTAGGCATCCTCTTTTTCTTCTTCCATCAGGTGCCCAAGTAAGGGCAACGCGTGTTGGATCTGATGGAAGCAACCGTAAAACATGTCTTACACACTTTTATTATCATTTGACGCCAGGTGTATTTTAGGCATCCTCTTTTTCTTCTTCCATCAGGTGCCCAAGTAGGGGCAACGCGTGTTGGATCTGCTGGAAGCATCCGTAAAACATGTCCTACACACTTTTATTATCATTTGACGCCAGGTGTATTTTAGGCATCCTCTTTTTCTTCTTCCATCAGGTGCCCAAGTAGGGGCAACGCGTGTTGGGTCTGATGGAAGCATCCGTAAAACATGTCCTACACACTTTTATTATCATTTGACGCCAGGTGTATTTTAGGCATCCTCTTTTTCTTCTTCCATCAGGTGCCCAAGTAAGGGCAACGCGTGTTGGATCTGATGGAAGCAACCGTAAAACTGCACATGTCCTACATATTGCCATCTTCGTTTTTGTATTATTGTTGTCATGGGTTTACAATTAGTTTTTTTTTTTTTTTTTTTTTTTTTTTTGTATATTTCAATATTTGATATTTTATTTGGCAAGTATATTTAAAGAACTTTTCTAATGCATTTGGTCTGTCTAACAACGCATTAAAATTTCAAACCAAAGAAAAAAAAACTACTGAAATAAAATAAAAGTTAAGTGGTTAAGTGTTTTGAAACTATATTAAATTATGAACAAACATTTCTCATTAAAAGTTACAAGTAAAAATGTGTGTTTACTAAATTTAGTTTTTCCCCTAATTGAGTTACGCTTGGTGCTGAAACGGAAAAGGTGTCCCAGATTTGATTAAATTTAATTAAAACGAGTCGTAAAAAGTGGTTCCGGCACTGATTAAACTCAAGCGCTGTGAATAGAAAGAAGTAGAAGAAAGAAAAATGTGCAATCGTAAATACAGCTCTTTTCTATCTTTCCCAGGATTCAACCATTATGCAACTGCAATCTTGCTGATTAAAAGTAGCGTCTCAGAAACCTGTCGGTTCCGTCGTAAGTGTCGGGATAACAAAGCCGTATAAATCTCTTCAGAAGTTTAAATATTACTTCTTACGGCCTTATTTTGCTGTGAAATTTGTGTTAGATTTATGCTTCTTCGCATTCGAAATTTGCTTTGAAAAAAAGAAAAGTTTGAATAGATTAAGGTATACATATACAATTGAGATGATTTTCTTTAATTTTTAGATTATAATTTCAAACTTTTTGGCAGTATATCAGAATTAAAAAGGACGCATTTTTATACATAAACTTTTTTCTATCAATTTTTTAATCAGCTAATTGCAATTAAAGTGACTAATTAGGACATTATCAGAACATACATAAGTAAACTTGTAATTAACTTAGAGGTATTATTTTTATTGCAAATAAGAGATATTATATTGACGCATGTTACTATGGCAAATTTTGAATTTGGCTTCAATATTTATTTAATTATAAGTTTTTAAATAAAAAGTTTTAAAAAATACATAGTTTTTAACAAAAAATTAAGATTAAAATATACATAACAAATGTGTTTATAACAATATACATTAGATACTCCTTAGAAAACACATTCACAACTATTGTCTACAAAATAAAATTAGAATTTTGTAAATCGGACCATTTATTATGAAGGTATGATCGTTGACGTAAAGTCATATAACACCAAAATGTCATTCTTCAGAAAACGCGTTTAAAGTTTACTACACTAATGAACGTGATACAAAACAGGTTCACAAAACCCACTGTAATTTAAAAAGTAATTTGAGTCTCAGAAAGAAAATGGTATCATTTTAATAGTAATGAATTCGGGAATATTTTAAAACCAAAAAACAAAAACTCAGACTTAAGTCAAATTTTGCGATTCCTAATGTATATGTATACCTTAAATAGATTTATATCTTTATGGTGCGTAATTAAAATAGTTTAGAATAATAAAATAGATGGTTGGTTGATTGCTTTACTGGCGCAAGGGCAACATACTGCGCTGAAAAAATTAATAAGTATCAACCAAGTTACAAAAATTTAAGAAATATGTATTGATCTGTAAAAGTTAGAAAAGATTAAAAACGAAATAATCAAATCAAGTGATAAAAGCCAATTTCAAGTAAAAAGTGAAAAAGATTTTTATGAGGGGTTGAATTCAGGAGAGATGACAATGGGGGGATTGTTCACATTAAGATGTCTATATCTGATTGGGTTAAGGTATACATATACATTAGGAATTTCAAAATTTGACTCAAGTCTGCATTTTTGTTTTAAAATATTCCTTAATTCATTACCTTTAAAATAATACCATTTTCTTTCTGAGACTCAATTTACTTTTTAAATTAAAGTGAGTTTTGTGAACCTGTTTTGTATCACGTTCATTAGTGTAGTAAACTTTAAGCGCGTTTTCTGAAGAATGACATTTTGGTGTTATATGACTTTACGCCAATGGTCATTACATCATAATAAATTGTCCGATTTACAAAATTCTAATTTTGTTCTGAAGACACGAGTTATGAATGTGTTTTCTATGGAGAATCTAACATATATTGTTATAAACACACTTTTTATGAATATTTTAATCTTTATTTTTTGTTAAAAACTATGTATTTTTTTAAACATTTTATTTAAAAACTTATAATTATATAAATATTTCAGTCAAATTCAAAATTCTCCATAGGAACATGGCTCAATATAATATCTATTATTTGCCATAAAAATCATACCTCTAAGTTAATTACAAGTTTATTTATGTATGTTCTAATAATGTCCTAATTAGTCACTTTAATTGCCATTAGCTGATTAAAAAATTGACAGAAAAAAAAAAGTTTACATATATAAATGCATCATTTTTAATACTGATATATTGCCAACAAGTTTAAAATTATTAACTCAAAATTAAAGAAAATCATCTCGATTGTATATGTATACCTTAAAAGATGGACACTAACTTAAAATATGAAAAACTGTAAAAGCAACTCCACAGGCATTGCATGTGGGGGCATCTTCTGCCAGCATGGGTAAACATGAACATGGGTAAAACGAGTGTAGTCTAAGACAGGTCAAGAGCACTTCCCTTTTCCGGGATTGTTGTATGGGGGGCGAATCCTTAAATTGAGGGCTGAAACGAAAGCAGCTTGTTAGTCTTCTGTTACTCGCACATGGCAATATAAAATACATGGAAAATGTAACTAATGGTTTGAAAAAGAATCTTATTCAAAAATAGATACATAAATTACATTCTAATTTGATAATAATTAGACCATGCTGTTTTATTTACATTATATATTTTATGTTATTTATGGAAAGTGTTTTTGTGGTGGTTATTTTTTCTGACTTTAAAAAAATCCAAAATTGCCAAATGATATGTAGGTGCCCCCCACCAGCTCACTGCCAGACACCTTTTACCGGAAACAACTCAGCAGCATTTTGATCCCTTTAGTATCTGTGCATAGCAGCATACCAGAAAGGTGAGACTTTTTTACAACCAGGAGTTAGCAACTTTAGTAAGAAACCTAAGTTTAAAATATCCAATTCTATAGATCGTCAAGAAAATCAAAATCGCAAACGGAAATGCTCACTGACTCACCGATCATCAATATTCTACAGGGTGGGGAAAATAAAATTGCCCCTGAGAATAGAGTTTCAGGTTACAAAGAAACATAGCAAAGGAAAAGAAATAACCTGCTTATACACTATCTACCAATAATTATTTGGACACTCATGCAATTGAGAATGTCTGCAGTCTTGATCAACGTCACCCTTGATTCCAATTCATGGTAGGCTCAACGCTGACTACTATCAATATTCTACAGGGTGGGGCAAATAAAATTGCCCCTGAGAATCGAGTTTCAGGATACAAAGAAACATAGCAAAGGAAAAGTAATAACCTGCTTATACACTATCTACCAATAAGTATTTGGACACTCATGCAATTGAGAATGTCTGCAGTCTTGATCTACGTCACCCTTGATTCCAATTCATGGTAGGCTCAACGCTGACTACTATCAATATTCTACAGGGTGGGGCAAATAAAATTGCCCCTGAGAATCGAGTTTCAGGTTACAAAGAAACATAGCAAAGGAAAAGTAATAACCTGCTTATACACTATCTACCAATAAGTATGTGGACACTCATGCAATTGAGAATGTCTGCAGTCCTGATCTACGTCACCCTTGATTCCAATTCATGGTAGGCTCAACGCTGACTACTATCAATATTCTACAGGGTGGGGCAAATAAAATTGCCCCTGAGAATCGAGTTTCAGGTTACAAAGAAACATAGCAAAGGAAAAGTAATAACCTGCTTATACACTATCTACCAATAAGTATTTGGACACTCATGCAATTGAGAATGTCTGCAGTCTTGATCTACGTCACCCTTGATTCCAATTCATGGTAGGCTCAACGCTGACTACTATCAATATTCTACAGGGTGGGGCAAATAAAATTGCCCCTGAGAATGGAGTTTCAGGTTACAAAGAAACATAGCAAAGGTTGGTTGGTTGTATTCAGATTATCTGGCGCCGTCAGCAACACGAGGGCTATAATGCGCCGAAACATTCGTCATTAGACAAGCCAACATACATTTACAAACACCCATGCCTACACGGGACTCGAACCCGCAACCTCACGGTCTAGAAGCCAGCACGCTAACCACTATACCGTTTGGTCGGTAAACATAGCAAAGGAAAAGTAATAACCTGCTTATACACTATCTACAAATAAGTATTTGGACACTCATGCAATTGAGAATGTCTGCAGTCCTGAACTACGTGACCCTTGATCCAAATTCATGGTAGGCTCAAAGCTGACTACTACTCCACTAATCTAGATAACTATGTGCTTCCTACGCTGTGGCAATTTTAAAGTTGGATCATTGTTACTTCCAAGACGATGACGCCACTTGTTATGTTGCGAGTTCCACCATTTATTAGTATGATGACAGCGGGCTGAACCGACTGGACTGGCCTGCTCAGAGTCCAGACGGGAATCCTATGGAACACCTCTGGGACGAGTAGGATCCCCGAATTAAGGGGTGCAGCAACCGCCCAAAATCGGTGAAAGAACTTACATGTCCACTCCCAGCCGAGGGGAGGAAAATACCACTGTCCGTCATCCAAACATTAGTGGAAAGCATGCCCCGGAGTGTTAATACTGTAATTGCCTTAGGTGGTGGCTCAACCACCTATTGAATTTTGAATAAATTGTGTTTGTCTCTTTTATCACAGGTGTCCAATGACTTATTGGTTGATAGTGCAGCAGATGTTTAAAATGACCACCATTTATCCCATAGTACCTTTCGGCCCTAGTCAGCAAGTTGCGGGTGGCAGATTAAAACTGAACTTCTGGAATTGGTGCAATCTCATCAGAGATGCTCATTTGCAATTCTTGAAGACAATGAGGATTGTCGCGATACACCTTAAGGTAGTAGTCTGGTAACTTGGGTTCAAAAAAATCAAAATTTTTTTTTGCTTAATTTGAAAGTACAATGTCTTGAGAATATACTGTGAAAATTTCAGACAGAAATTCGAAATATTTCGGGAGTTATAACGAGTTTCCTAGAGCGCCTCGGAGTCCAACCTTTAAGGTCGACCGGCAGCTGCAACCGCTTGGACCCCTCTATTGTTTGCGCGCATTTTTTATACCTGGGTTGACTCTGTTATTCTATTATATATATTTATATATATATATTTATGTATATATAATATATATTTATTTTAAAGTATATTTAAGTTAAAATTCACAGTACTCTGTTAGTATTTGATAGTACGTTGACACGTAAGCATCTAAGATGGATAGGAAAGGAAAAAAACGTGGTACGAAAAGTCCTGGAGATCCAGGCATTAAACGAGTTTTTCTCAAAACATTGTTTTTCTGGTCGGCCCGGGTCCTAACTTTTTTTCTACTGAACCGATTGCTTTCAAATTTTAACAGGCTGTTCTACACACTTATAGTTCTCGTCGGTACTAACGAGAATTTTTTTCACCCCTAACTTTTTATTTTACAACCCTTTCTTTGCTAAAATAAAAGGACTTTTTTTTTCAAAGTCCACCATTTTGTTATTTACCCTTGAAATTTAACTTCAGTAGTTCCGACCAGAATGACATGTCTATAGATTAAGAATAATCAAGAATATTTGATTTCAGATAATATCAAGAGCCAAAATCACCCGGGCCACCCACGTGCATTTTTTTTGAGGTTCCAACTTCGAGTGACAATAATAATAGTAATAAACTATTAAATTTTTTCAAATAAATTTTTTTTTATATTTTCAATATGTAAATAAAAACACTCTAAATATTCAAGATAATTCATTTCTATTTTCCTATAAAAAACCACCCTCCAAAGAAGTCATGAAATAGGCATAAGTTACCAGACTACTACCTTAAACTTGAGAGTTCCCCACACAAAGTAATCAAACACTGACAGATCAAGTGACCTGGGTGTCCTGATAGTAGAGGTCGGCGATATATCGATACGACGATAATGTTATCGATATTTTAAAAAAACATATCATATATTAAAAATATCGATACATAGTACCGATATATCGATATTTTCAAATGTTTTTAGTTTTTTAATGATCGTTTTGTAGTTCCATGTGTTTTTTCGATTTTCTTTATTCCCTTTTCAAAAATTTCAAAACTAAAGTTTGGACTTGCCTGAGAGACAGTTAAAATGGCACTCTAACACAAAAAGAAAACATAATGTAATGGAAATATAAGATCATTTATTAGTAGTAATTAACATAGCGCCGTTTCTGTTGCCAATGTGAACCTAAATGTGTAGCTAATTTTAAATAATAAAAACATCTTGATCAGCAAAATAAGCGGTAAACTACTTTTCAAAATTTCTTCTTTAAAAATAAATGAGAATTTATGCAATGACATCCACATATATTTTATTTATTCTTATTGATAATATAATTTATTTATTAAAACAATTTTTATAATTTATTTATTAACACAATTTTGGCATGAATTCATGAAATTAGAAATTTGCCCCAAAAAACTTCTTTTCTGGCAAATTTGAAAATCAAATGAATAAAAATCATGTATCGATATTTTATCGATATTTCATCTATGCAACGATATAGTACCGATATTTATTTTTATCGATATTTCCGACCCCTACATGATAGGGCAGTGACCAAAGTGACCTCCGATAACAACTCTGTCATAAATGGTGAGGTTGCATGCATTTATTCACGTCTAATCGTATCCACTCGTCTGTGCAACTTTTATTCGCCCCAACCTATATGATACTTCTAGTACAGATAGAACTATGAAAATCGGTATGCTTCCAAGGTTTAACATATATGCAATGTTCAACTTATTTTTAAAAGTTATTAGTACGAGCGAGTCATGAAACAGTCTCTTAATTGCAGTCTAGAACAACTATTCAGTTTAACATCTGTTCAAAATAACATCTATTTAGTTTATTCTGAATAACATCTATTCAGTTTAGTTGGAAGATGGGGAAGAGAGAAAGAGATGAGGTTTAAAACACTTTTTTATGCGACGTGTTTTGCAGATTGAATACAGATTGTGTAATACCTTTTTTGCAAAAAATAATTACACCAATTACATGCAGATAAATGTGATATAATACTAAGGGTGGGGAACATCGCACAACTTTCAATTACACAATTATACTGATGTCAATTTGTGTCATTTACCGTTTTATATTTTCATCATTCATTGATAAAAAATAGCCAGTTTGGCGATATTTTTTGCGTTAATTCTTTTATGGATCTTTAAATTTCTTCTTTTTTAATAAAAAAAAAAAAAAAAAAAAAAAAAAAAAAAAAAAACTTACCAAATTGATGATTTGGCAATATACTTTTCTGTAATTCTTATAATATCCTTTCTTATTAGTGAAACTGAGAGGAAAAGAAAAAAAAAAAACGATCGTTGATGAGGTATGCACAAGGAAAGAAAATTATGTGTTAAAGGCATTCGTTTTTCAACGTTTTACGCTATTATAGCATTCTTACAGGAATTCCGGGGTTTAGGATGTTTTAAACACCTTAAGAGGCATTACCATAGCGATTTCTTTCAAAATCGTTGGAGCTGTTTTTTAGCAATCATTTAAAAGCATGATTTTTTCAATGGCAGCTACCTTATGTGCATGCGAGATTTTGATAGAAACCTTAATGGTAGGTCTCATGACCATCACTAACCCACACACCACAGTTGCATATCCTATACTAAACTCCAACTTAACTTGACATCACTAGACGGTAGATTGTCTAATGCTCATAGGCAATTAATCCATTTTTGCGGCTTGAAAGGATAATCCTCGCCAAACCACAACCCTGTAGAGAACAAAAGGCTATAAGGTTTGGCGAAAATTATGTCTTTACTCCGCTAAAATGGATTAATTACCATGAGCATGGTGAAGATCTATCGTCTAGTGATGTCAAGTTAAGTTGGAGTTTAGTATAGGTCAATTTGTTCGGGAGCTGACCACAGACACACATACAGACAGACATTTTTTCTAGACAACATTTTGAAATCAGAATGTTCCAAAACGTGGAAAAATGCAAAAAAAAAAAAAAAAAAAAAAAAAATATTCCAATGCTATACTTTCATTACCCGATGTATACATATGGGTAGTTAAAAGTAAAAATGCTAATAATATATGGTAGGATTAACACTATTAACAGTATATATATATATGACGTTAGTTCATGACTCTTTTCAATAAATATCCTGAGAGACTGATGCCGACCAAACGGTATAGTGGTTAGCGTGCTTGCTTCTAGACTGCGAGGTTGCGGGTTCGAGTCCCGTGTTAGGCATGGGTGTTTGTAAATATATGTTGGCTTGTCTAATGACGAATGTTTCGGCGCATTATAGCCCTCGTGTTGCTGACGGCGCCAAATAATCTGAAAACGACAACCTGTTGGTCTGATGATTTTTATTGCCTTTTACATTTTTACTTTCAATTACCTATATGTACATATATATGAAAGTATAGCATTCGGCAACAAAAAAAAAAAAAAGAAGATTTTTGTGCATTTCTCCACGTTTTGGAACATCCTGATTTCAAAAAAGGGATCTAGAAAAAATGTATCTGTGTGTGTCTGTGGTCAGGATAACTCCCGAACAAATTGATCTACGATGTTCAAATTTAGTATGAGGGTTAGTGGCAACCATGGGACCTACTATTACAGTTTTCGTCAAAATCCCGAATGCGCATAAGGTAGCTGCCATTGAAAAAATTATGTTTTTCAATTACAGCTAAAAAAACGGCTCTAACAATTTTTATAAAAATTGCTTTGGTATTGTCTCTTAAGGTGTTATAAACATCCCCACCTCCGAAATTCTCTTAAAAATTATTTAATGGCGTAAAAAGTTGAAAAATGAATGCCTTCAACACAGAGTTCTCTTTCCTTGAGTGTACCTCATCAACGATCGTTTTTTCTACTCCACTCAGTTTCGCTTATAATAACGGATAATATTAGGATTATCGAAAAGTATATCGCGAAAATAACCATTTTATGGGAGTTTTTTTTTTAAACCCATACAAGAATTGTCGCCAAACTGGCCATTTATTCTACATGAAGGACGAAAATATACAAACGACACAATCCACCTGAGTATTGTAGTGTAAATTGATGTTCCGCATATTCATTTGTAATTTTTTTTTTTTTTGTGCACATGTCTGGCTTTTGCATATCACATCTTTTAACTATTCTACTAAAACTATAAGATATAGAACTTTCTTTACTAACACTTCACGCATACAAATAAGAGGGACACAAATTGACGTAACTTCTTTCTTACTTAGTATGGCTGTTTGCTGAGATGTAGGAAGTGACAAGCTAGAAATTCAGGGAATACAAGGGGACATATCTTCCGCACCCTTAGTTATAAAATAATTCTTAACTCCCTCCTTTGCAGTAGAAAGCATTTCTGCGATATTTAGCTTCATCAAAATAACAGATTGTTTTTGCTGTTTATCCATGACGTCGAATGTGTCGAATTCTTGAATGTGAATTGCATTACGTTCTGCAGTATCATTAAAAAAGCAAAGAATATTTTGGAGTCACCCAAAATATATTAAATTGTTACTCAAACATTCTTCATCACACGCACTTGGAGAAACATTTCTCACATTTGATTCGCAAAATCTTTAAAGCTCGTAGATATGCTTTTAATTCTTTATTACTTGTAGGAAACTATTTTTTCTACAGAATAATTTATGCACATGAAGTTTATGTCAACAAAATGTGCTCTAATCTGCTTCTGGCGATCTCCAGCGTCAACACTTTCATTGTTTCTATTATTGTATCCACATGAAACTGGAGAAAATATTTCTTTTCGTCCACAGATGCATTTTCATTAAAAAAAAAAAAATGCAAGATGTACAATCGTCTTTGAATATCTTAGGTAGTTTCTGAATTTTAAAGAGCAGTCCTGTTCACTTTTTTGATATGTTTCCGCTTACGATTGAGTTGCTTTCAGGAACATAAGATCATTTCATTCAATGGAGCAGAAATTTATGAAAGATAGCTTGAATCCTTGCATTTATATAAACTATTGTGACAAATTTATAAAGTCTGTATTACCTGAAAATAAGTTTATGCCGATCTTCGAACAAAAATGCACCTTGGCTATTCTGAAATTAAGGGGATATATCCATACCTTTGCTTTTACTGGCCTAATATGTATTTCTTTAAGTGAGGTAATTGGTATGAAGGCTAAAAAAGTTTACTTTAATGTGTTTTCAGTTTTTATTTTATATATGTATTTATTATTTTTTATTTAAATCCAAATTATGGGAAATATAACCTCCGGGGAATGTCCCCTACCCATGTTTTCTTAGAGTTAAAAATCAAACGGTATAGTGGTTAGCGTGCTAGCTTCTAGACCGCGAGGTTGCGGGTTCGAGTCCCGTGTTGGCATGGGTGTTTGTAAATGTATGTTGGCTTGTCTAATGACGAATGTTTCGGCGCATTATAGCCCTCGTGTTGCTGACGGCGCCAGATAATCTGAATACAACCAACCAACTTAGAGTTAAATGAAGAAATAAACCTGATTAATAATATATGTGTGGAAAAATATTGGCTAAACATTTATTTATTATATACTAATCACAAAGAAATATAAGTTTTAATTAATTTTACCACTTTAATTTAAGCACATAAGTTGTCCCTGGAATGCTGAGGTAACCTCCATGGAATATATTTAACTTGATTATAACTATTCTAGATAGCAGTACAGTCTTCTTTACCAGAGCTGAAGTGAAGCTCAAGTTAACCATTTTATCTGGTGATGTTGTTGGCTGGGCATAGTTTTATACTGTTTGTGAAAAACTGTCCAATCCTCAAAAATTAAGTGAGTTCTTTTTGTTCTTGTAACCTCCATGTTCAGTAATGTTATTCCTTATAGTGTTAAGCATACTTTTGCTGTTAACTTTTATTAAATTGCCAATTTTTTTTTAAAGCAAAGCCAGTGTATCCTCAGTCATTTAGGTTAAGTTTTAAGCATGGTATTCTACTTATTTATAACCTCCATGGATTGTGTTAACCACGGAGGTTACAAACAAAATTAGAAAACTTTTTTTTAGAAAATATATTTTTTCTTGACCTTTTTTTGAAGTGAAAAATTTATAAATTTTGTTAATAAAATTCTAAGAGTAACATTTAAATTTTGTTATCTATTTTTTATTTTTAAGTTTGTTTTACCTCCTTAAAATCCTTTTAATTTCAGAATCCCCCACCTACAATTCAAAGTAGTTCAGAGCGTGCAAGCTTCTAGACGTGAGGTTGCGGGTTCGAGTCCCGTGTTAGGCATGGGTGTTTGTAAATGTATGTTAGCTTGTCAAATGACGAATGTTTCGGCGCATTATAGCCCTCGTGTTGCTGACGGCGCCAGATAATCTGAAAACAAACCAGCCAATCAAAGTAGTTCTAGCCATTAAGTTAAAACATAAAATTACGTCAGGAAGATGTTTATTTAATTATATTTGATTTTAATGGTGGCAATTAAAATGGGTTTAGTAATAATAAAAAATTTACATTTTTATTTGTAATTATTGCTTTGAAAATACAAAATGTGCACAATAAGACATCCTCAACACAGATCAACCAAACACAATGTACGAATTATAGGAGCAAGTACTCAGACCAAACGGTATAGTGGTTAGCGTGCTGGCTTCTAGACCGCGAGGTTGCGGATTCGAGTCCCGTGTTGGCATGGGTGTTTGTAAATGTATGTTGGCTTGTCTAATGACGAATGTTTCGGCGCATTATAGCCCTGGTGTTGCTGACGGCGCCAGATAATCTGAATACAACCAACCAACCAATAGGAGCAAGTACATTAAATGGGAAATTATGCTATTCAAGATATTAAATACTTTCTTCCAAATCCATGAATAATTCAATAATTTTCTTAGGAATTTTAGTCTAGTAAGAACTAAGTTATAAATATTAATAGAGCTCGTTTCTTGAACTTCTGAAAATTTACTAAACTTTACTAGAAAAATTATGGAATATATTTCTATCTAAATGCATCATAAATGAGATTTTGATATATTATGTATAGCTCAACATTTCATTTTCAATACTATTGCGATGTTTTCGGGAACTTTTTCCCCAGGAGATACCCTTGCGCCAGAAGAGCAACCAACCAATCCAACCAAACAGGAACTATTTCTTATACAGTTAAGAAAATATATGGTTAATTTTAAAATAGCTGCATCATAAATATCGTTTCTTTAAATTGTGGCATTTTAATTTGATAAAATTAAGTTGAATGTAAATATTAGAATATAAATAAAATACACTCATGTCCATAAATTAAGGATAATTCAGTTTTTTCCTAATAACTTCTCAGTGGAGCAGCATAGACACTTGATATTCACTTCAAATAGACATATTTATGCAACATAATGTGATATTCACTTCAAATAGACATATTTATGCAACATAATGTGATATTCACTTCAAATAGACATATTTATGCAACATAATGATAATTTAAATAACTCAGTCGCAAATTGAAATGCAAAGTGTACAGCGGGGGCATATGCAAAAGAATGGAGCACCATTAGTGTGCAGTTGTACAGATGCATTTACATTAAAAATCACTCAACTCATGGAGTGGACTTCTACTATGAGATATGATCTCCCCTGTCATCCGTGTTTACTTAGCACTGTATTCTCATACTCATCATGAGTTACTTGATGAACTGTAGAGGCTAAATTGCTCGCCCCACCTTTTGAACTGTTTGAAAGTGATGGAAAGTTCCTAATACATCAAGTCTTAACACAATTCATATCGTAGAAGCGCCCCACACATGCTTGACTCCTCTTGGATTAGAGGAGTGACCTGCCTTACATATAGGGGCGATATTCATATTTTTTAATCGCTTATCCAAGGCAAAAGTGGAATAAAATTTACCATAAATATCAATAAATACGATTTAGAAACCGATATATCACCATTAAAAACTTGTTTAGATCAAGTTAACATAATTACAGGGACAAAGTGGAATTTAATTATCTTTTGGTATCTTGGAGAGCTTGTGTAACCAAGTCAACATACTGCCCCCAAAGACCAAATCTTTTTAACATCAGATACTATTTACTGAAAACAATTTTGTCAGTCTCATGAGTAATATTGGACATCAGAGGATCTGTAAAAAGGTGGGAACTTAATATTTCATGGTAAATGCCAGTTCAAGATAATGATTTGGTGGGAAAAGAGTTTTGACCTTTATATTCAATTTGTTGAATTTGTTTAATAATCTCCCCAAGAGATCAAAAAATAATTAAGTTCCACTTTTTTACTGTAATTACGTTAACTTGATTTGGACACGTCTTTAATTGTGAAATATCAGTTTTAAAATCACGTTTATTGATAGTTATGGTTTGTTATATTCCACTTTTGCTTTGGATAAAGGATTAAAAATATGAGTATCGCCCCTATAAGTAAGCCAGATCACTCCTCTACTCTAAATTTCATCAAACATGTGTGGGACGCTTCTACGATATTCATTGTGTAAAGATTGAATGCATTTGGAACTTTCCCTCACTTGCAAACATTTCAAAAGGAGGGATGAGCAATTTAGGCGCTAAAATTCATCAAGTAACTCATGTTAAGTATGATAATACAGTGCTAAGTAAACACTGATGACAGGGAAGACCATATCTCACACTAAAAGTCAACTCCATGTGTTGAGTGATTTTTAATGTAAATGCATCTGTACAACTGCACACTAATGGTACTCCATTCTTCTTCATGTACACTTTGCATTTCATTCTGCGACTGAGTTGTTTTAATTATCGTTTTGTTGTATACAGATGTGTCTTTGAAGTAAATTTCAAGTTTATATGCTACTCCACTGAGAAGTTATTAGGGAAAAACTGAATTATCCTTAATTTATGGACATGAGTGTAGAAGAATAAACTATTACAGGATATAAATGAGAAATTTTTCAGATTATTACAAACCCTGCTTCCTTCAAAATACGTTTCATTGATAGGATTTAGTATAATTTCATCGCAAAATAGAACATTTGAAAAATATATATTCAATACTTAATGTAAAACTAAAAATTTTTTTGCACGCATAATTTCCCCATTGAAATAAATTAATCTGAGAATGCTAATGGAATTAAAGTATTTTTAACACGCTTTTATTAGTTTCACCTGCATGTTTGCTTGTAATCGAGTCTTTTGGGCTCGATTTTGCCCTACTTTGAGCGATCAGATTTGATTCAAACTTTGCACACTTGTCAAATACTGATGACAATACTATAATTCAATAAGTTTGTTGCTTTATCACAAGGATTAGCTCGTGTTGCCTTGCGCCGTTAAATTCCAATCAACCAACCTTCTCCGGAATTGAACCCTATTATCGACCATTGATAAGGCAGACATTTGAAAGAATTGTCGTAGGAACGACGGTTATACAAAGCGTGTTTTTTAGTCGCATTATCCTTACCAGGATCTTCAGGATTAGGGATTTTTCATATTCAGAGACACGGTAGCGTTTTCTGCCAAGTAATACTGCATGTACTAAGCCATACACATGACTTACACATGACTTAAATTTGAGACAAGCATGTGACTATTGGCAGGAACAACTGAAGAGTTTTGTAAACTTAACTAAAAAAAAAATATATAGTTTACAGAAAAAATAATTAGTAGTTTAAAAAACTAAAAAACACGCTTTAATAGAAAAGTGAACTAAAAAGTAGAAAATAATTTTAAATAAGTTTGAAATAAGAATAGAGTGATTAACAAGAAATATTTATTTTATCGTAAAAAAGCGTGGGGTGCTTGATGTCAATTGTAAATATTTAATGACAGATATTGGTAAAATTAGAGCCATTATGAAAATATCTTAAAAAACACCCCACGCTTTTTTACGATAAAATAAATATTTCATGTTAATCACTCTATTTTTTATTTCAAGCTTATTTAAAACTATTTGCTACTTTTTAGTTCACTTTTCTATTAAAGCGTGTTTTTTAGTTTTTTAAACTATTAATTAATTAAAAAAAGACTGCAGTGCGATAAATGGTTCGGTTCGATTTTCTGGCGCAAGGGCTTCACGTGGGCCATACTGCGTGCAATAAAATAATTGGTTTGATTAGTTATTCTTGTGTAGTGTTTGTATTTTATAATCTTTACCTTAAGTATTGTTAACCAGTCACTGCTTCGTAAACCTAATGCTTAATTTTTTGGTGACAGTAGTAATCGATGAATTGCTTTTACACAAATGATATTTTACACTAGCTATAAGAACGTTAATAAAAGCTAATTAAAAAAAAAATTTTGAACGGAAAAACACTAGTTACTTTCAATTACCCATATGTATACATAGGGTAATGAAAGTATAGTATTCGATAAAAAAAAAAAAAAAAAAAAAAAAAAAAACGATTTTTTTTTTGCATTTCTCTACGTTTAGGAACATCCTGATCTAAAAAAAAAAATATCTAGAAAAAATGTATGTTTGTGAGTATGCATGTGTGTCTGTGGTCAGCGTAACTCCCGAACAAATTAACCTAGGATGTTCAAATTTGGTGTGCAGGTTAGTGGTGACTATGAGACTTACCATTAAGGTTTTCGTCTAAATTGCTCTTCCGCATAAGGTAGCTGTCATTGAAATATTAATGTTTTTCAATTATTGCAAAAAATCTGGCTCTAACTATTTTGATACAAATCGTTGTGGTAATGCCTCTTAAGGTGTTCGAAACATCCCTACCTCCAAAATTCCGTAAAAATGCTTTAATGCGTAAAAAGATGAAAAACGAATGCCTTCATCACAGAGTTCTCTTTGCTTGAACATAGCTCATCAACGATGTTTTTTCTCCTCTTCTCAGTTTCACTTATAAGATAGGATAATATAGGAATTATCGAAAAAATTATCGTCATTTATCGTATGGTATTATCGTCAGAATCACCATTTTGGAGGAAATTTTTTTTTTATTTAAAGACCCATATGAGAATTGCCGCAAAAAAAATGTCGCCAATCTGGCCATATTTTTCAATTAATGATGAACCTATAAAAATGGTAAATGACGCAAATCTACATCAATATTACAGTTTAATTGAAAGTTGTGCGATGTTCCACACCCCTAGTTTTTATTTTACAAAGTGCTCGAATCAAATGTCTCTAAAGTGGCCATCAAGATATCCCGACATCCATTCCCTGAAATATTTCTGTTGGAGCTTCGTCAAAGACTAAAATAGCCTAATTAACATCCGCATTGCTGAATACCCACGTGCCTCGATAACCTCTGTTATTGCTAATAGTCCGAGAGGCAACTGCAATTTTTTGACCCCATCGAACATCATTCTGAATTTTTTATAGAAATTGGAGAAAAGTAAGTAGATTACGAATCCACTGGTCTGCCGTGGCAAAAATGGCCAAAACTGATCAAAAATCTACTTGGCATGAGTTGAACTAAAATCCGATTGCTAATTATGTCATAACTTGCCATAAAAAAGAACAAACTTTTTCATCTGGCAAACCACTGCATTTTGATTTTCAATGAGAAAAAGCGCAAACAATTTCTGATCTCTGGCTCGGAAAGTTTGTATCTCTTAAAAGTAAGCCAAATTGGCGACATCAATTACGTCATCAGTGACGTAATGTTTATTGCCAATTTGGCACATTTGTGAATGATGCAAGTAAGCCATAGCCACACATTCGAATCGTCTGCAACCTTCTTAATTGAAAATTAAAGAGTAAGGGTTACCAAATAAAAAAAAATGCTCATTATCTGACAAGTTATGGCGCATTTGGCAATTGGATTTAGTTCAACTTATTAAAAGTCGATTTTTGACCAGTTTCGGCCATTTTTGCCACGGCAGACCAGTGGATTCGTAATCTACTCACTTGTCTCCAATTTCTATAAAAAATTCAGAATGATGTTCGATGGGGGTCCAAAAATTGCAGTCTCCTCTCAGTCTATACGGAAGTCTTACATCGAACATGACTTGAACTGTACTACTCAGGGCTACAATAATCTTGGGGCTACTAAGGAAACTCACACGGAAGTGCATTGATTTTTATTTCTTAAATATTCCGTGCAACCTGCTGTCTAATTTGAAATTTTTCTTTTGATTTTTAACTTTTTATCTAGGAACGCGGCAGTGTTCCGCCGCCAAGTCCGATGTCAAAGCGGAAAGCATGCAAGTGCATATTATTTTGACAGAGCTTAGACCCGTTTTCGACCCCTCACAGCTCAGCTTCTATTATAGCAAGAACCCTGATTTTTCCTATTATGTTGCCCCGGGTGAATTGTCAAAAAATAACAACATAATAATTAACATTGAATAAGGGAACATGGTTAAAAATTCCTTTGAAAATCGCCGAAGTCACATAAATCTGGTTCTTCTGATTCCTCTTCTTCTGAATCTTCTGGTTCTGACCAAAACTTTAGTCAGGGTTACAGCCAAAACTATTTGATGATTTTACATCATTCTTTTGTTATTCTTCTCATCTTGATTAGAGAAAGTGTCTTTTTTATTATTTGATTGATTGGAGCTTCTATACCCACAGGAAATGATTCCGATACTTGGGAATTTTATCCTCGCTTACAGCTTAAACGCTTTAATTTATTCATACCATTATATTTTTATTCCTCTCAGCTTGATTAGAGAAAATCCCTTTTGTGTAAACTAATGAGAATGAGGGTCTATACCCTCCAGAAATGATTCCGCAAGACGGGAAGTTTAGCCCGGGTAATAACTGATTAACCGGGTCAATGGATTTTGGATATTCACCTTTCACTCACTTTCAAGAAGTGACTTTAATACTTTAAGTTGAACCATCAAAACGGTGTAGTTAGAAAAAAAAAATACTTATTTTTCAGTTAAACTGCATGCTTATAAAAGCTCTGAAAGCACGTATTTCAAATATTTACTTGGAAAACCACTTTCAGTTTAAAATAAAGTTTCCTAGGTGCCTGGTCGGATTTGAACCACGCACCTTACGAACACTATACTAAACTTCAACTTAACTAGACATCACTTAGACGGTAGATCGTCACAGTGCTCATAGGCATTTAATCCATTTTGGAGGAGTGAAAGTATAATGTTCGCCAAACCACAACCCTGTAGAGAACAAAAGGCTATAAGGTTTGGCGAGAATTATGTCTTCACGCCGCCAAAATGGATTAAATACCTATGAGCACTGTGACGATCTACCGTCTAAGAGATGTCTAGTTAAGTTGAAGTTTAGTATAGCGTGATGCCTTAATGACTCCATCACAAAAGCGTGCTGAATTTCTCTTAAAATAATAACAAGTCTTATACTTCAAACTTTAGGCGAAAGTTGTTTTGAGACGCATTTTTTAAATATATTTATTCGTATGTAAATTCTGATTATCCTCAATTTTGCATAAAAGCAAGTAATTTGTTTGTATGTTTTACTTAATTTGCATAATTGCTTTTTTTTTATGTATATAATTGCATGTTTGTGTGCCCAAGTTACAAGAGATACTGTAGAGCGAGATTATTTTGTAAGAATATCTTCGTTTCATGCTCTCTCTTGGAGCTGCGTTTGATTCAAGAGCAATTCTCCCACAGAAACAGTTGTATGATTTTCGTTTTAAAAGTTAGTTGGATTCTTAACGCTGTGAAGAGCGGTTGTAAATATTAAAAGCGTACCGTAAAATGGGGTGAATCGGAACACTTTTCAACTTTCAAAGTAAAAATCGGTTGTAATAAGAACGTTAAGGAACATATTTTTGACATTGAAACTTGGGTCTTCTTTGAGGATCAACCCAAAAAATTTAAAAAAAAACTAGGACTTTAATTTATTTTGAATTTTTTCATGGTGTTCCGATTCACCAAGCAGAAAGGGGTGAATCGGAACACTCGTTACAATTTATGTCTGATCTTATTTATATGTTTACAGGGTGACAAAAAGCAAGTAATAATGCATTTTGATGAATAGGAACACAACATTATTATAAAAAAATCATTTAATATGACGGATAAAATTGTGTTTGTCAATTGTATTCAAAACAATTCATATATTTGAAAGCGTGTCAACTCTTCTCCTATAACTCATCCAAATAGTCTTTAAAATTAATAATATTTTTTAATATACTTTATGTTTGCGTTTTGTATGACTGCAAATTCCTTAAAATATCTTGAGAAAGGAGAAAAGCATCCTCATTTGCCTCAAAAAATCTCTTCGTTCATGGGAGCTTTTTTGTAAAACACACTTATATAGCAATAATCTTGTGGGTGTAAAACTTTGCTTGCATAGAATCTTCAAACATTTCTCCATATAACTTGAAGATAAAAAAGTCATTTAGAGAAAAACCACTCTAACAATCGGGTTTTCTGCCATGCGGAAACTAGGCTCCTCTTCTGACATTTATTCAAGCATGTAATCTTGATTACTGTCTTGAAGGGAATAATTAGACTCTTCTTCAGCCTATGAATCTTGTGTGGAACATAATCTTGCCAAAAACAGCCCTTTAATATCACCTTTCAAGTGTTCCGATTCACCCCGCAAATCTCAAAATCGAGACAAGACAAAACATAAAAATTCGTAAAATAAAAAGTTTTTAAAACCAAATTAAATTAAGTATGGCATGCAGTTGTGGATGTTTATTCTTATCTAAAAATATGTTAGTTAAGTCTATAGAGGGTACATGTTATTAATTACGGGATAAGTTTTGGAGAGGTTAAAACTCATTGGATTATATGACGCTGTTTCGGAATTTTTTTATAAAAAAAGGACAGTGCTGAAAACTCCACAAAACATGTTCCAAGATTCCAAAAATGTTAGCCAAATAAAGAAAAATATATAATTAATAAAACTGCTTTATTTGTGTAAAATAATAATTTCTTTATAATTTCATGAAGTTTCGTTCCGATTCACCCCGCTGTTCCTATTCACCCCATTTTACGGTAGTTCTTCAGTATTCTCTCTTTTTACGTTTCACTTTAGTTAAGTAACCTGACTACAATACATATTTTTGATTATGAAATTTGTTTCTTGTTTTGGAAAAGACGATTTCTTCTTAAGGCGTCTTCTCACTTTAGGCACCTCGAAAATATACTATTTTCGCGATTTTTTTTCGAGGATTTTTGCAAACAATTATGGGATAAAATGGATCCTATATAATAAACACATCGTTCAAGTACAAGAATTTTTTTTTTTTTTTTTAAATTTTTTTGAACAATTATTATAATAAAACAGTAGCATCGAAAAACCCGTGTAGAAATGTAATGTTCGTGGCTTGTTGATGAAATATCGGAAACTATCCGGCCGATTGTCATGAAATTTGAATGACATATTCTTCATAGTTATGGCTATAGCGCATATCATCAGATTTTTGATATTCGCGAAAATAACAAAATGGCGCACGTTTTTCGAAAAAGTAAAAAAAAAAAAAACGCGTTTTTTGCAGTTTTTTGTAAAAAAAAAAATACTTCAAATCAAAATTTCAAAAATCTGATGATATGCGCTATAGCCATAACTATGAAGAATATGTCATTCAAATTTCATGACAATCGGCCGGATAGTTTCCGAAATTTCATCAACAAGCCACGAACATTACATTTCTACACTGTTAAAAATTTTGTTCCACCTTGCACCAAAAATTGGTTCCCATTTAGCTGCCACCAACATTTGGTGCTTAGTTTCACGATTTAATGGTGCAACCTCGGACCGTAAGCACCATTAAATCGCGAAACTAAGCACCAAATGTTGGTGGCAGCTAAATGGGAACCAATTTTTGGTGCAAGGTGGACAATTTTTTTTAGAGTGTACACGGGTTTTTCGATGCTACTGTTTTATTATAATAATTGTTCAAAAAAATAAAAAATAAAAAAAATAAAAAAATTCTTGTACTTGAAAGATGTGTTTATTATATAGGATCCATTTTATCCCATAATTGTTTGCAAAAATCCTCGAAAAAAAATCGCGAAAATAGCCTATTTTCGAGGTGCCTAAAGTGAGAAGACGCCTTAAAAAAAATGCAAGATTATTATAATAATTGTTCAAAAAAAAAAAAAAAAAAAAAATTCTTGTACTTGAAAGATGTGTTTATTATATAGGATCCATTTTATCCCATAATTGTTTGCAAAAATCCTCAAAAAAAAATCGCGAAAATAGCCTATTTTCGAGGTGCCTAAAGTGAGAAGACGCCTCAAAGAAACGAAAAGAATTTGGATTCCTAACCTAAATTTCTCAACGATATTTAATCATGATAATTATTGTCACTCTCAATACAAAGAGCAGTAGGTGAATCTAATGGTTTTGTTGCTTACGCCATTTTTTTTTTTCTTTTTAAAAGCGACGGTATGATTATTCACGCTAAAATATATCTATGTTACGAATTTTTGTATATTTGTAAATATTTCGTAGTGTTAATTTTGTAAATAGATAAAATTTATGTTCATCTCGCGTAAGGCAGTGCAATGGTTCGTCTTGGTTTGTTTCCCAGCAATAAATCTCTCAATGCTTGATAACGAGTTTTACAGAGGTAACTCTGGGAAGAGAGTTTCAAGGGGCAGGGCATTTAACATTATGGTAATGGGAATCTCGCCAAATTGGCGAGATAGAGCCAAGTTGGCAATGGTTTTGGCGACTAGTTTTTGTCGCCAAATTTGGCGACCATTTGGCGACATTTTCGGTACATGTATCCCATGTATGTACATGTATAGGATTTTTCGACTACTGTCTGGAAAGTTCTCCAAATGTCCATCTCTGGAAGGTTCGTGAAGATTCGCAGCCTCCCCTATATAAACCCGGCCGTGAGTGAGTCAGTCAGTTAGTTGACTTGAGTTGTTGACTGATTTTGAGTCACGGAGCTAGTTGTTAGCTGAGTCCGTTAGTTGACTGAATTTAGTTGATTTTGAATCACTGAGTTAGTTGTCTCTCAACGTTCATTGTGAGAGCTGTATTCCTGACTTGAGATACTGAGCATTCTAAAGCGAACTGTTTTGCATTGTCTTTTGCGGCGATTTAGCAGTTGTTTGTCAAGTTTTTAACTGCTGTTTTGTGCTCTATTGAGGTGAAAAAGAGCTGTATCGTGTCTACTAGAACGAGAAGTTCTGGAGCTGTAAGAGAACTGTGAAGAGTTATTTTGGAATAAATTTCTGCAAGTTTTGATCTGCTTTGGCGTCAAATCTTTCGAACCCGTACAACGCAACAATATCCATTGGTCGTATCTTACTCATTTAGAACATAACAAATGCCACAAAAAAATAATTGATCTCTCCCACAAAAACAACTAGACTTTGTAAAAACTGCCCGCGAAGTATAATTACCAGTCAGAAAAGTTGTGAAATCTAACGTTTGTCGCCAAGCGGCCGCGTTTAGTTTCTTTGGGGTACTTGTACATAATGAACTAAATTGGGATTCTTAGGGGGAATCCTCATATGCAATCAGTACTTGGCAGACTAGAGATGTTTTTAAAAAAAATCTCAATTCAGTGCAATGTGTGTAAAGTAGCTGAAGCAAATGAAATGAAATTAATCCGAAATAATTCTAGCCTTGCAAGTTCTGCCAAATTGTCAATTTTTATTTTGATGAATTAAAATATGAAAACAGTTAACAACACCGCATAAAATTGTAATTCTACGACCAAAATTATAATACAATTGGAAGTTGTGCGATGTTCCACACCCCTAGTTTTTTTATCTTTGTGAGTCCTGTCACCTAATTTTATATTTTTCTTAAGTCGTTTAACTTTTATTAAGGTATACGTATAGGTTTCAACATTTGTTTTTTAATTTTCAATTTAAAAATGAGACCTTTGCACCTTGAAAAGTACATTATTTGTTAAACTGTTTCCAATAAAAAAAAATATATATATATTTTTTTCAATTTTAATAATTAATTAATATTTAATCAACTAATTAGGCTAATTTCGAACAGTAATGACACAAATTCTAATTCACCCACAGATACAATTTTGGTGTTCAATAATGCGGAATACCCTGCTCTATGTTTTGACCCTATTAACAGAATTTTACAGTGGGTATATTTTGAGATATCTTGCTTTAACTGAATCTATTAGAAATTTCCAAGCTTTTTATACAGAATCTTATCTTTAAAATTCAATTAAAAAATATTTATTTACAAATCACTTAGTATTTGGGGTCAAAACATTCAACAATGTATGCCGATTATATAGCGAAAAACAAATTTCAAAAAATATTATTTAAACTGGAGTTATTACTGTTTGAATGAAATGCATAATAGAAAAAAACTACAATCTGAGAATAGCTTTTAAAAAAGTATTTTTTATATAAAAAACTGTTATTATTATACTAATTATTATATATTTCCTTTTTAGCATGCTCCTCCATCATAGGGTTTCCTTCCTTTGTGTTGTTTTTATTTTGCTTTTGTTTTTTACGGCCTTACAAATCTTCCCCGATTTTTGCGAGTTTTGCGATTTGAAGCCTATACGTATACCTTAAGAATTGCTGTTTCTTCAAATTAGTAAAAGTCGAAGGAATATACATCCTGTTCATTCATTCTAAGTAAATCGAAATCATAACTTTTATTCCAATATAAAATTGCTAATTAAACATAAAAAATTACTATATAAACAGACTCATTCCTACCTAAACACTAAAAAAATATAAATTATTATTTCACAAAATAAAAAGAACACTAATTCGGGTTCAGAAAAAGTCATATAATACGTATCTCCAATCCATCTCCGATAGTTTATCGATTCGATTTCTCGAAGGAATAGATCGTATCGATATGCATCATCGATAAAAACATGTCATCGTGTGAGTTGCTAACAACACACAAAGATCTACAACGCCTGGTATCCAAAACAAAAAGGCAATAAATTGGGCTAAATGGAGCATTTAACGTAAATGAAATGTCAGTGGTGGACAGAATAATTGATAATCTACTTCGAGTTGTTTTATTGGGGTGGTTTATAGGCTAGTTGTTATGTTGGCTGTAGTGGACATGATAAGTCAGTGAGTGAATTTCACATAGTTTTCTATGAGATATGTAAATTAAAGCAATTTTGTTATGTTTTATGTTAAAATATATTGTATTAAACTAGCGGGAGCAGCCTGTGCATTTAAAACTGCTTAGAGAAGTTAATTTTTTTGGAATTTCATCATAGTTGTATTTTATATTCCTTAAAGATGTAAGGGAACTTGATTTGGAAAGCAGAACTCCATACGGTACGGTTCGTGCAGTTGTGTCTAATAAAACATATGTAGTGCATTCATCGTAGAGTATCTAATGAAGCTATTTAAGTGGATGTATCGAAAATTAAATGCAGGGAATTGTTTAAAGCGTATAATTTCATCTTAAAAATAGTAACATATTTATTTATTGCAGTTTAATAGACAATGGGGGGATGCGGGGATAATATCCGGCACACTTTAATGGAGTTCTAAAATACATTTTACACATAGCTCATTTTCTTAGATAATCTCTATATATATAAGGCAAAGCCCTCACTCACTGACTCACTCACTCACTCACTCACTGACTCACTCATCACTAATTCTCCCACTTCCCACATAGTCACAACTCTGAAAATCGGCACAAATATCAACAATGGTAAAAATAGAAAAAGTAAACTATTCCGATCTCGATTAACCCACTTTAAGGGGTCGAAAAGGGGTTAAACGTTCCAAACGGGGGACATTCGAAAATCCTACTTCCCACATAGTCACAACTCTGAAAATCGGCACAAATATCAACAATGGTAAAAATAGAAAAAGTAAGTTATTCCGATCTCGATTAACCCACTTTAAGGGGTCGAAAAGGCGTTAAACGTTCCAAACGAGGGACATTCGAATATCCTACTTCCCATTTGGTCACAACTCTAAATATTGGTACAAATATTAACAATAGTAAACATAGAAAAAGTAAGCTATTCCAATCTCGATTAACCCACTTTAAGAGCTCGAAAAGGGGTTAAAAGTTCCAAACGAGGAATATTCGAATGTCCTACTTCTCATTTCGTCACAACTCTAAAAATTGGTGAGAATATCAATAAAGACAAACGAAGAAAAAGTAAGTTATTCCGATCTCGATTAACCCACTTTAAGGGGTGGAACAGGGGTTAAACGTTCCAAACGAGGGATTTTCGAATGTACCACTTCCCATATGGTCACAACTCTAAAAATTGGTACAAATGTCAACAATTGTAAACATAGAAAAAGTAAGCTATTCCGATCTCGATTAACCCACTTTAAGAGGTCAAAAAGGGGTTAAACGTTGAAAACGAGCGATATATTCGAATGTCCTACTTCTCATATTTTCACAATTCTGAAAACTGGTGTGAATATCAATAAAGACAAACGCAGAAAAAGTAAACTATTCCGATCTCCGGTGGATCAAGGGGTGGAAAAGGGGTTAAACGTTCCAAACGAGGAATATTCGAATGTACCACTTCCCATATGGTCACAACTCGGAAATTTGGTACAAATGTCAAAAAAGATTAAACATAGAAAAAGTAAGCTATTCTGTTCTCGATTAACCAACTTTAAGGGGTCGAGAAGGAGTTAAATGTTCCAAACGAGGGATATCCGAATGTTCCTCTTCCAATGTAGTCATTTTTCTGATATTTTTTTGCAAATGTTAAAAAAATAAGTCATTCCAATATCGATTAACGAATTTTTAAGGGATGAAAAGACGACGCAACATTGAAACTATACGAGGATTAACTTAATGTCTAATTAACTTAATTCCAATACAGCTACTACTTTGAAATTTAGAACTAAGAGCAAACATAAACACAATAAACTATACCAGTTTACTATTCACAATTATAAATTTCGTTTAAAATGTCAACAAAGGAAAGTTCCTATTTTGATAAATCAATTTGTCGGGATCGAAATGGGAGCAAACGTCTGAAGTGTAGAATACATGAATGTCTTTTGATCGCTAAAATGCTAATGGTAAAATTTCGTAGCGCAGCACGGGTATTCAGCTAGTCCTTTATATAGGACCTCGATAGAGTACCTTCTTCATAGAGTCCTCTAATACAGTTCCCCCATATAGAGTTCTCTTATAGTTCCCACTGCATAGACTCATCTATTTAGAGTTCCCTCTATATAGAGTTCTATGATAGAGTTCTCCCGACATAGAGTCCTCTAATAGAGTTCCCTCTGTATAGAGTTATCTAGTAGAGTTCTCTCTGCAGAGAGTCCTCTAAGAGAGTTCCCTCTATATAAAGTCCTATACTAGAGTTCCCTCTATATAGAGTCCAGTAATAGAGCTCTCCCTACATAGAGTCCTCTAATAGAGTTCCCTCTATATATAGTCACCTAATAGAGTTCCCGTACATAGAGTCTTCTAATAAAGTTCCCTCTATATAGAGTCATCTAGTAGAGTCCCCACTTAGAGTTCTCTAATAGAGTTCCGTATCCATAGAGTCATCTTATAGAGTTCGCACACATAGAATTATCTATAAGAGTTCCCACTGCATAGAGTCCTCTAATAAAGTTCCCCCTACATAGAGTCATCCAATAGAGTTCCCTCTATATAGAGTCCTCTAATAGAGTTCCCTCTATATAGAATCCTCTAATAGAGTCCCCTCACATAGAGTTTATCTAATAGAGTTCCCCCATATAGAGTCCTCTAATAGAGTTCCCTATACATAGAGTCACATTTATTACAGTACCGAAAACTACATAGAATTCTTTCTTATACAATACACATTTTTTTTTTTTTAATTTTGAAAATCAAATTTATTTCTCAATTGTGCATGGATATCGTTATAAAGAGTCTCATCTTATAGAGTACCCTGTCATACTGTACGCTATACATATAGTCCCCTCACATAGAAAACAATCCACATAGTGTCATACACTCGACACAGGGTCTCTATCGAAAACTAATTAAGTACAAAAGTGAGATTCTGTAAAACCTGTTTCTTAATATTAGCCATTTAGAAGCACAGAAAATTGAATAACAAAAAGAAGTTTTTTAAACCAGTTTTCTTACAGCATTATATTTAATGAAAAAATATACATATATATATATTTTAGATATCCGAGTTAGATTGTGAAAATGAGTAAAAGTTTTAAAATCAAACTACTAACCTGGAGAAAATAAATTTATTTGCAATATTTGTAACTGTGATACTTTACAACACTAAGATTGAATATTTACATCGAGTTATCAAATTTTTTTCTTATTAAATCGCGAACACAAACCAACTGAAAGGCAAGGAGTGTTTTTACATCAATTTGTTTTGGAAATTATATTGCTAGTGCCACCATCTTATCGCCCATGAATTTAACTTAGACGGTATGCTATCATTTTCTGGGCAAAGTACATAAGTTTATCCACAAGAAAAGCTTTAATTAACACACATTTTCCTACTAGATTATGCACTTTCATAGTTTTTTTCACGAAATTAATTACCGTTGGTTTAAGTTAATTTTTCTTCTGGTCCCTCCAACTGAAATTTACAGATTGAAATGTGGAGTTGTATAATGAAATTATGAAAATGTCAACCTTCAAAATCATGAATAAATTTGGAAAAACCAGTATCACAATTTCAAGAATTTGATCATTTGGAAATTTAAAAAAATATCATCACCAGGATGTCTTGAGTCGTTGAGATTTCAGAGGATTGATTAAGTGATAAAAATTATCGTCATCGTAAGACCTTAAGAAGATATTTGCAGTATGAAAATTAAGAATATAGCAATTTGAAGCCAGAAAACGAATGACATGCACCTGAAAAAAGCTATTCATGCTTTTTTAAGTATGTTATTCAATTATATTCATATTATATATTTAAGACTTTGCAATAAAATTCATGTAAAAATTATCTTAGAATTGTAAAACCCCAATACTTAAATACAGTTCATTTATCTGAATGTGAATTAATTATATTTCGTAAAGCAATCATAGTCGTAATATATTTATGATAACTGATTTCCATTTTTTCAGGTATTACTAGAAAAGTTCCTTTTTATGGCGAGTTTTGGTGAAAAATCATCTTTTATTTGAGCAAATATATAGTTTTTCAAGTTTATAGAATTAAAACATAAAACATTAAAAAACCTAAATCGGGTTAAATATTGACTCTTCATTCTGAAAACAACTATTGCAATTTTTACTTTCAATTACCCATACATGTATAGGATAATCGAATTATAGAATTCGGTAAAAATTCGGTCTGTGTGTGAATGTGTGGTCAGCATAACGCCCGAACAAATTGACCTACTGTGTTCAAATTTGGTGTGAAGGTTGGTGTTGGCCATGGAACCTGCCATTAACGTTTTCGTTAAAACCGCGCAGGCGCATAAGGTAGCTGCCATTCAAAAATTCATGTTTTCAGTGATTGCTAAAACACGGCTCTAAGGATTTTGATAAAAATAGCTGTAGGATAGCCTCTCAAGGTGTTCTAAGCATCTCCATCTCCGAAATTCCCTTAATGGTTTAAAAAGTTGAAAAACGAATGCCTTTAACACAGAGTTCTCCTTCCATATTCATACCTCGTCAGCCATCGCCCCCCCCCCCCTTCCCCGTTTCACTTATGATAAAGGATAATATAAGGATTATTGAAAAGTATATCGCCAATATAATTTTTTTTAGGCCCTTTCAAGAATTATCGCAAAAAAATATCACTAAACTTTCCATTTTTTCTAAATGATTGATGAAAATATATAAATGACACAAATCCACGTCAGTATCATACTGGAATTGAAAGTTGTGCGATGTTCCACACCCCTAGTTTATTTTGGGTTCGAAGACGGTATTCTACCTTAGGATATAAAGATTGTAGAAATTCCATGTAAAAGGTTAACTGCGAGAAATATCAAATGACTGCTTATAGTCCGAGAGGCGACTGCAATTTTTGGACCTCATCGAACGTCATTCTGAATATTTTATAGAAATTGGAGAAAAGTGAGTAGATTAGGAATCCACTGGTCTGCCGTGGCAAAAATGGACGAAACTGGTCAGAAATCGATTTTTAATAAGTTGAACTAAATCCAATTGCCAAATGCGCCATAACTTGCCAAATAATGATCATTTTTTTTTTATTTGGTAGCCCTCACTTTTTAATTTTCAATTAAGAAGGTTGCAGATGATTCAGATATCTGGTGACGGGTCTACTAGCATCTATTAAAAGTAAGCCAAATTGGCGACATCAGTTACGTCATCCGTGACGTAATAATTTTTGCCAACTTGGTTCCCTTTTAATAGATACAAGTAGACCGTTGCCAGATATCTGAATCGTTTGTAACCTTCTTAATTGAAAATTAAAGAGTGAGGGTTACCAAATAAAAAAAAAAATGATCATTATTTGTCAAGTGATGGCGCATTTGGCAATTGAATTTAGTTCAACATATTAAAAGTTGATTTCTGGCCAGTTTCGGCTATTTTTGCCATGGCAGACCAGTGGATTCCTAATCTACTCACTTTTCTCCAATTTCTATAAAAAATTCAGAATGATGTTCGATGGGGTCCAAAAATTACAGTCGCCTGTCAGTCTATTAGGAAATGTTAGAATACAGATAAACTTATGTTTCTACATTGTGAATTATTATTTTCTAATATTGCGAATTATTATTAATAATTATTGTGTGTAATTTCAAGGAAGACCTATTAATCCCTACAAAGTTCTTGTTTAGCTGTTGATAGCTGAAAGTTGTAAATTGATTTTAAATAGCTGAAAGATGAAAGTCATAAACTTACTTAACAAACGCAAAAGTTATAAACGGTCTTAACTGTTAAAATTTTGGTTTGTATAACGGGAGTAAAAAGTAATCATCAAAAAAAACATTCTTCAGAAATAATTAAAAGATTATACATAATTAAATAAAGTATTTTTAAATTTATAATAAAACTGAACTTCTATTTATAAAATTGCAAAATTTTAAAATGTGATTGGGGATTAAAAATCTTAAAAGTTATGCCCTCAAAGCTTTTCACTAATCAGCATTCATCGAATAATTACATAGAATTGAATATACTTCTATTTTATTTCATAATTATACTTATATGATTAAAAAATGAATTTCCTACTAACAAAGGTTCCAAGATCAAGGCTGCATGTAGGATAAGGTATTTATGAAGTTATATATGATTAGAAAATAAAATTGCTACTAACATTTCTTTCAAAATTAAAGTTGGGAGTATTTATGAAGTTAAAGAATTTGAAACAACACCTGAGAATTGAAAACTCACAAACCATTTAATAATTATTTTTAATACTTTTTAAATCGTAAAAACAATATTCTTTTATGAAGGAAATGTTGCTTAGACTTAATTTAAGAAGTATAAAAAAAAAAAAAGTTCTTCTCCCTTATGACAGTCGGTTTTGAAAAAATACCAGAAAAGTATAAGAAACATTAAAAATATCATATCATAAAAAAAAAGTTTTCTTTTCCAAATAAAAATATTTTATTAAAAATTTCGTTTCAAATCAAGGCGTAATTAAATCTGAACGTAAATGTTTCTATGTTATACTAACAACGTTTTAGAAAAACATATTGAAACTGGGAAAATCTACCTTTCTGTTTTTATTTTACTACCAAGGTAAATTTTACAGAAACTAATAGTGTGGAACATCGCACAACTTTCAATTACATTATAAGACTGGACACTGCATTTAAATATGACGTAGAACGGTTTCATATCTTCATTTTATTTAAATAAAAATGGTCAGTGTGTCAATATTTTTGGAAAACATTTTCGTATGAGAAAAAGAAAAAAAAAAAAAAAAAAAAAAAAAAACACTGCTAAAATGGTGAATTCGGTAATGCACTTTTCGATAGTTCTCACATTATCTTTTCTTGTAAGTGAAACAGTTCTTGGTCATAGATGGGTGATGCTCAAAGGAAGAGAATTCTATGGTTTTCAGTTTTTAAATTTGTACACCTTTATCGCATTTCAATTTGAATTACGGATGTGGGGATGTTTAGAACACCTTAAGAAGCATTACTACAGCGTTTTGATTAAAATCATTAGATCCATTTTTTAGAAATTGCTGAAAAACATGATTTTTTTAATGGCAGCTCCCTTTTGGGAATGCTCCATTTTAACGAAAACCTTAAACGTAGGTCAATTCTTTCGAGAGTTATGCTGACCACGTACACACATACATTTTCCTCGATCACTTTTAAAAGTCAGGATGCTCCAAAACGTGGAGAAATGCAGAAACAATCTAAATTATTTTTTTAAATCCAAAACAACCCCTTCATTACTCTACGTTAACATATGGGAAGTCAAAAGTACAGTCGAATCTCGATTAACCGACCTAATTCGGACCAAAGGTAGGTCGGTTAAGATAAAATTCCGGATAAAAGAGAGTTGTAAAAATCAATAAAAGTAAAGGATTTTCGTTTATTGAATACAGGACTTTTAATGTTTTTCTTATGACATAATTGTTGGAAATGAGTTTTTGTTGCAATAATCTTGATAATCTTTGTTTCGATGCTCTATCCCGATGTCTTTTTGAAGGCAATAGTTCAGTTTGATCTGCATACGAAGGTTGCTCTAACCATGTCAGTTCTTTAGAAAAACAGTCAAAAGCCTCACCATTACTTATGTAACTTTAGAGCAAGGGAAAATATTACGGTTTAAAAAGGAACAAATAATTTATTACTCATTTGGGAAATTTTTGATGTCGACTAAATGATTGCCGGTTAACAGAGAGTTCGGGATAAAGAAGGGACGGTTAATCCAAGTTCTACTGTATAAATGAACCGAAGTGATAATAATTTAATACCTCAAATATTAAATCCTGTACATTAAATGTGTTTCTTAAAAATATAACACTTAATGCAATTTTTTATGTTTAGCTGTTTTAGAAATATAGTGTTGAGTTGTTTCAATAAACTTATATTAAATTTATTTTCAATAATCCATTAAACCGCACTACATCAATTCCAAAGGATCTAAAATTATTTTAAATTAACCCTTTGCACTCCAGGCCTTTTTCGCGTGGAGGAATCAGCAACTCGAGACATTTTAGGTTCGGCTGGTGTTTATGGATGTGCCTCATAGAAACTAAACACAGTCATTGGCCTTGCATCGAATTTCCGCATCACACCTAATGGTCCTCTCGTGGTTTGGCATCCAATCGTGTGGCGCCTGAGAGGCGCCACTGGAGTGCAAAGGGTTAATAGTTTAAGTGTTTGGTGAAATGATTTTAAAAAGTAGAATATAATTTTAAATAAATGATAAATTTTTTTTAATTACCTCATTGGAACAGGAAAAACGAGATTGGTTAGCAATAAAATCGAATATAGTTTCATTTTATTTTTAGGTTGAGGATGGATTATGACTGAACTGGGGAAGGTAACAACATAGACTGAGAGGCGACTGCAATTTTTGGACCCCATCGAAGATCATTCTGATTTTTTTTTTTTATAGAAATTAGAGTAAAGTGAATAGATTACGAATCCACTGATCTGCTGTGGAAAAAATGGCCGAAATTGGTCAAAAATCGACTTTTAATAAGTTGAACTAAATCCAATTGCCAAATGAGCCATAACTTGCCAAATAATGAGCATTTATTTTTTATTTGGTAACCCTCACTCTTTAATTATCAATTAAGAAGGTTGCAGACGATTCAGATATCTGGCGACGGTCTACTTGCATCTATTAAAAATGAGCCAAGTAGGCAATAAATATTACGTCACGGATGACGTAACTGATGTCGCCAATTTGGCTTACTTTTAAAAGATACAAATTTTCCAAGCCAGAGATCAGAAATCGTTTGAGCTTTTTCTCATTGAAAATCAAAATGCAGGGTTGCCAGACAAAAAAGTGTGTTCTCTCTTTGGCAAGTTATGACATATTTGGCAATCGGATTTTAGTTCAACTAATTCCAAGTCGATTTTTGATCAGTTTCGGCCATTTTTGCCATGGCAGACCAGTGGATTCGTAATCTACTCACTTTTCTCCAATCTCTATAAAAAATTCAGAATGATGTACGATGGGATCCAAAAATTACAGTCGCCTCTCGGATCAATATATATAAACAACTGGATATATGGCAATGCAAGGTAAAAACGCACAGGTGGTTGATGATGACTTGTAGACGGTTAACCAATCACAATTCCCTTTTATAGATGGGTGGGAATGAGGAAAACCTGGAAATGTACTGGAGCAGATACTTTTGTGCACATTATTACTAATTAAGGTCTACTATTGGCAGTTCTGTTGAGTGCAACCCAATATTTTATTTTCAACCCTCGGCAATCTGTATTCTTTTGTCCACTCAACGATCTGGCAACGGCTTCTTTTCCCTAGCGTTAAGCAGTCTATCCAGTTGTTTGTCTACTATATCGATGGGTAAATAATCCAGGTAATTCTTGGATATTTAGTGTTGAGTGATTGTTATAAATATAGGATAGGAATGGAAATAGTACCTGAGCAGGTTTTACAGAGTTGTATCTATGGCAGCTGTGCAGTTAATGGAAGTATGGTTATAGTTTTTGCCAGTGTTCGTGGTTACGGGTATAACAGTATTTTTTTTTTAACATACATGCCAGGATGAAAAAAGCTATTTTATTCTGTACATGAACAAATATCATGAAGAAATCTATAATATTTCAATTTTAAACATGTATCGAAGTTTAAATTATGTGTGCTTTTATAATTTTTTACTTTAAAGTTTCATAATTGTACAATTCAATTGTGTCAATAAAGAAAGGGTGAACATATTACATAAATAAAAAAAAGTTCTATAGTAAAATGTATTTTATTTATTTACAACAAGTACAAAAGACATAAATTTACTACAAATATGATAAAAACTAGGGCCTTGGAACATCGCACAACTTTCAAATACACTATAATACTGACGTGTATTTGTGTCATCTACCGTTTGTATATTTTCATCCTTCATTTAGAATAAATTGCCAGTTTGGCGATAATTCTTGTATGGGTCTAAAAAAAACTTTTTATGACATGAAAGCATTTTTACGGGAATTTCAAAGGTGGGGATGTTTAGAATACTTTAAGAGACATTACCAGAGCGATTTTTATCAAAATCGCTAGAGCCGTTTCTTAGCAATCATTGAAAAACACGATATTTTCAATGGCAACTACATTACCATGCGAAATTTTGATGAAAACCTTAATGGTAGGTCCCGTGGCCACCACTAATCCTCATACCAAATTTGAACATCGTAAGTCAATTTGTTTGGGAGTTATGCTGACCACATGCACAAAAAAAAATTCTAGATCACTTTTATGAAATCATGATGTTCCAAATTGTATAGAAATGAGAAGAAAAAAAAAGAAGGAAAAAAAAAATCGATTTTTTTTTTTCGATATTGTTTTTGCTTTATGCGGACTATAGTACAGGAGATATGGAGATATAGGTTTTTGGGTGGAACTAATTCCCACAGAAGCGGCGATTGAATTTTTTAACTCGTGGATGATATCTTTTTGACATACTAAAAGTCTAGAAAAATCTGAGCGTGCAAAATGCGTTTTTTGGCCGCCATCTTGGATTTTTTTTTGAAAAATCGTAAAAAGTCATGTGTGGTATCAAATTGCAGAAAATTTTATGTTGAAAAAGATTATCATTTTGGTTTTAAAAAGTAAAAATAAGTAGCGAAATAGTGACCAAAAAACTAAAAGCTTATGCAGTGTTAAAAATTCTTTTTATTAATAAATAATAAAATAGTTTTATAATATGAACGCATCATGTATTTCATCTATATCCTTCATCTTACATAACAGAAAAACTATATTAGTATTCTTCTGAAATACTTTCTTTTCGTGCACTATTTGTGCAATCTCTACCAGAACAGTTACATCCCATTTTGGTACATTCCACGCCATAACGTCGACTCGTACATCTACCACTAACACACGGCTGATTTGTACCCGTTTTCCATGTGCAACGGATCTTGTTCAACAATAACTGGTGCAGGGCTCATTTCACATGTTATGGGCAGTAGTTGGTCTCTTACTTTTTTCCAACCCCACTCTTGGCAATATTAGTGTTTATAGTTTTCCAACAAAAACATTATAAATGTACGCGGTAAAGAATTTGAACAACAGCATCTTCTGTAGGTGGCAATCTTGCAGTATTAAATTCACTTTTGGCAGTTGTGATTTTTTTCAAGTAAAGATTTTATAGTACTAGGTTCAGATTCTCTGTCTTTGGATTTCCACCGTACAATGATACCAATATCTGTGAGTTCTTTTCTGTTAGCATTTTTTGATCCAAACAGAGTAGCACAAATATTAAATTCCTTGCATTTCCAAAAATATCTATATGCTGCTGATTTACTTTTACTAAATAAAGAGGTCCGGTTAAAGCATGTGAAAAGAGAATAATTTTGCATCCCTTATCGCCAAGCACATGTTGCACCAATTTAATATTACGTTTTTTATCACTGGAAGTAGAAGACTGCAAACAAGTATTTTGTGTATTATGGTAAATCAAAAGTACAAAGATATCTGAGCCTTCAGCAACAACCGTTACATATATTTTTTCTGCTAAGGTCATTGCTATTTTCACTATAACTGCGACAATATCATCTCTAGCATGAATAACAATGTGGCCATTCTCTTCGAAGTGTTTTTCCAATTATGGTTATAAAGGACTATATATTTTTTTATTAGAAAGAAAGGGTCCTTTGCTAATAAGGAGTGGAGAGCTTTTAGTTAATTTCACTGAAACATGGCCAAAAACTGGGAAATTTTCAGATGTATTACAACTATATAGCAGTCATATTACTATAAGTAATATCAAGTTGTGACAATAGTATCTGGTGGCTATACCATCTCCAGTAAAAAGGATGTAGAGCATCAGAATACACAAAACAGTCATCAGCAACAGTGAAATTTACTGAGAGCTCTCCACTTCTATTTGGCAAAAGGACACTTTTTTTTTCCCTAATAAAAAAAAAAAATAATCCTTTATAACAATGCTTGGAAAACACTTGGAAGAGAATGGCCACTCTGTGATTCATTCTACAGCTGATGCTGATACAGTTATAGTGAAAATAGCACTGACCTTAGCAGAAAAAATGCATGTAACAGTTGTTGTCGAGGACACCGATATCTTTGTACTCTTGATTTACCATAATACACAAAATATTTGTTTGCCTCCTACTTCTGGCTATAAAAAAACGTAATATTAAAGGTGCAACATGTGCTTGGGGTAAGAGATGCAAAATTATTCTCTTTTCACATGCTTTAACCGGATGCTATACCACAAGCTCTTTATTTAGTAAAAGTAAATCAGCAGCACATAGACATTTTTAGAAATGTAAGGAATTTAACATTTGTACTACTCTGTTTGGATCAGAAAATGCTGACAGGGAAAAAACTTAGATATTGGTACCAAAGCACTGATATCATTGTACGGTGAAAAGTGCACCTGGAAAACGGATACAAATGAGTCGTGTGGTAAATGTACGTGTCGACATTGTGGCGTGGAATGTACCGAGATAGGTTGTAACTGTTCTACTAGAGATTGCACGAAAAGAAAGTATTTCAGAAGAATACTAATATAGTTTTTCTCTTATGTAAGACGAAAGATATTAGCGAAATACATGATGCATTCGTATTATAAAACTATTTTATTATTTATTAATAAAAAGGATTTTTAACACTGCATAATGATTTAGTTTTTTGGTCACTATTTTGCTAATTATTTTTACTTTTTAAAACCAAAATTATAATCTTTTTCAGCATAAAATTTTCTGTAATTTGATACCACACATGACTTTTTGTGATTTTTTTAAAAAAAATCCAAGATGGCTGCCAAAAAACGCATTTTGCACGCTCAGATTTTTCTAGACTTTTAGTATGTCAAAAAGATATCATCCACGAGCTAAAAAATTCAATCGCCGCTTCTGTGGGAATTAGTTCCACCTATAGCCTATTTTTTACCTATATCTAATGTACTACTAGTGCATTTCTTTGGTAGAATTTAGATTATTCTGGATTATAAATAAAAATGGCTTACACAATACTCTTTATTAGTCGCTACATATGCTATAATAAATTTTTGTTTAAGGATGGTAAAATTATCCTGATGATGGAAATTAATAAAGATAAGTATAGAAAAGTACAGTTTTGAATTGGTTCAGCATATCTTACGTTATAATCGTGCATCTTTAAGGGAACAGGAAGGGGCTGGTGTGGTTTTTCGAAGTTTCATGGAATTGAACTATCTTCTTGTTTTGAAGTCTAAGCGTGCACAATTTAATCAAGATTTGAAAAATATTTTTGATTCGTATAAATAAAAAACACACACAACCCATTGACACTCGTCTTTATATATTGTTACGAATTTTTGTATATTTGTAAATATTTCGTAGTGTTAATTTTGTAAATAGGAAGATTTATGTAAATTTTGCATAAGGCAGTGCAATAGTTAGTCTTAAGTTGGCTTCCCTGCAATATGGGTCTTAATGCTTGATAACGAGTTTTACAGAGATAACGCTGGGAAGCGAGTTTTACAAGGAGCAGGGCATTTATCATTATGGTAATGGAAATCTCGCCAAATTGGCGAGATAGAGCCAAGTTGGAGATGGATATGGCGACTAATTTGTGTCGCCAAATTTGGCGAGAAATCGCCAAATGTCACCAAACTTGGCAACCATTTGGCAACATTTTCGGTCCCCATATACATGTATAGAACTTTTCGACTACGATCTGGAAAGTTCTCCAAATATCTACCTCTAGAAGTTTCAAGAAAGTTCGCCGCCTCTCCTATATAAGCCCGAGTTAGTTGGGTTATTCAGTTAGTTGACTGGAATTACTGAGTTGTGATACTGAGTCTCAGTGAGCATTCCGAGTAGTTCTAAACCGAACTGTATTGCACTGTCTTTTGCAGCAATTTTAGCAGTTGTGTTGTCATGTTTTTAACAGCTCTTTTGTGCTCTATTGTTGTGAAAAGAGCTGTATTGAGTCTACTAGAACGAGAAGTTCTGGAGTTGTAAGAGAATATGCGAAGAGTTATATCGGAATACGTTTCTACAAGTTTTAATCTGCTTTGGCTTCATAGTCTTTCGAACCCATCCACTCAACAATATATAGGCAGTTGATTGTTTACCTTGCGCTGGTGAGAATCACTGATGGGGTTATTTGTTTTAAAGTGTTTAAAAACACATATTGGATCTCGCGTGAGAAATTTGAGCGGGTCTGGTATATGAACATTTTCAAAATATAGATTTTGAGATTAATATAGTTTATTAGAAGTTAAGTTTTTCCCCTTTAAAAGGATACATCATTTGTAATTACATCTTATTTAGGAAGATGTTTAGGGCTCCTTGGATCCAACTCAAAGTAGGTTTACAAATTGTGTAATTTAACTTCAAAGTCAAATCTCACAAACTATTGTTTTTACATGTTTAGAAACACATAACTAAAATTCTATTAAACATATACTTTAAATTTTACTCATGTTTCTTTAATGTATTTAAGTATTTAAACTCGAAGAATAAATGATCAGTAGCAAAAATTTTTTTAAACATCATTCGTCTAAAATATTAAAAATTACTTGTAACGTATTTCTAAAAAACCTAGTTCTTTTTAACTTTTAAAAAATTATAAAAACTTGTGTTTAAGTATCTAAAAGTATCTCAATATTTTACTATAAAATTTCCAAAATGATAGAATAATTGATTATTAAATTAGATGTCCTGAAATTTGTTGAACTTAACACGAGTTTCAATGGATGTATTTTACCACATTTTTTTTTTTTTTTTAAAGTTTGAAATATAAGTTGCAGTTGATTTAGACGAGTGACTAGAGGTTTACATACATGTTTCTATAATCAATTTGGAAAACTAATAAATTTCATTTAAATGATCTTTGTTGAACCTCTTTCCTGTTGCCAACATTATTTTCATTTAAAATGAATAAATGATTACTGATTAAATATGCATAAATTTACTATACAGTGTATTCCAGTCTATTCAACTTTGCATTGAGTAGTAATACTGCAAGTGACTGATTTTAACCCATCATTGTTGAACCTCTTTCCTGTTGCCAAAATTATTTTCATTTAAAATGAATAAATGATTACTGATTAAATATGCATAAATTTACTATACAGTGTATTCCAGTCTATTCAACTTTGCATTGAGTAGTAATACTGCAAGTGACTGATTTTAACCCATCATTGTTGAACCTCTTTCCTGTTGCCAAAATTATTTTCATTTAAAATGAATAAATGATTACTGATTAAATATGCATAAATTTACTATACAGTGTATTCCAGTCTATTCAACTTTGAATTGAGTAGTAATACTGCAAGTGACTGATTTTAACCCATCATTGTTGAACCTCTTTCCTGTTGCCAAAATTATTTTCATTTAAAATGAATAAATGATTACTGATTAAATATGCATACATTTACTATACAGTGTATTCCAGTCTATTCAACTTTGCATTGAGTAGTAATACTGCAAGTGACTGATTTTAACCCATCATTGTTGAACCTCTTTCCTGTTGCCAAAATTATTTTCATTTAAAATGAATAAATGATTACTGATTAAATATGCATAAATTTATTATACAGTGTATTCCAGTCTATTCAACTTTGCATTGAGTAGTAATACTGCAAGTGACTGATTTTAACCCATCATTGTTGAACCTCGTTCCTGTTGCCAAAATTATTTTCATTTAAAATGAATAAATGATTACTGATTAAATATGCATACATTTACTATACAGTGTATTCCAGTCTATTCAACTTTGCATTGAGTAGTAATACTGCAAGTGACTTATTTTAACCCATCATTGTTGAACCTCTTTCCTGTTGCCAAAATTATTTTCATTTAAAATGAATAAATGATTACTGATTAAATATGCATAAATTTACTATACAGTGTATTCCAGTCTATTCAACTTTGCATTGAGTAGTAATACTGCAAGTGACTGATTTTAACCCATCATTGTTGGACCTCTTTCCTGTTGCCAAAATTATTTTCATTTAAAATGAATAAATGATTACTGATTAAATATGCATAAATTTATTATACAGTGTATTCCAGTCTATTCAACTTTGCATTGAGTAGTAATACTGCAAGTGACTGATTTCAACCCATCATTGTTGAACCTCGTTCCTGTTGCCAAAATTATTTTCATTTAAAATGAATAAATGATTACTGATTAAATATGCATAAATTTACTATACAGTGTATTCCAGTCTATTCAACTTTGCATTGAGTAGTAATACTGCAAGTGACTGATTTTAACCCTTCATTGTTGAACCTCTTTCCTGTTGCCAAAATTATTTTCATTTTAATACAGTGTATTCCAGTCTATTCAACTTTTCATTGATTAGTAATACTGCAAGTGACTGATTTTAACCCATCATTGTTGAACCTCTTTCCTGTTGATAAAATTATTTTCATTTAAAATGAATAAATGATTACTGATTAAATATGCATAAATTTACTATACAGTGTATTCCAGTCTATTCAACTTTGCATTGAGTAGTAATACTGCAAGTGACTGATTTTAACCCATCATTGTTGAACCTCTTTCCTGTTGCCAAAATTATTTTCATTTAAAATGAATAAATGATTACTGATTAAATATGCATAAATTTATTATACAGTGTATTCCAGTCTATTCAACTTTGCATTGAGTAGTAATACTGTAAGTGGCTGATTTCAACCCATCATTGTTGAACCTCGTTCCTGTTGCCAAAATTATTTTCATTTAAAATGAATAAATGATTACTGATTAAATATGCATAAATTTACTATACAGTGTATTCCAGTCTATTCAACTTTGCATTGAGTAGTAATACTGCAAGTGACTGATTTTAACCCATCATTGTTGAACCTCGTTCCTGTTGCCAAAATTATTTTCATTTAAAATGAATAAATGATTACTGATTAAATATGCATAAATTTACTATACAGTGTATTCCAGTCTATTCAACTTTGCATTGAGTAGTAATACTGCAAGTGACTGATTTTAACCCATCATTGTTGAACCTCTTTCCTGTTGCCAAAATTATTTTCATTTAAAATGAATAAATGATTACTGATTAAATATGCATAAATTTACTATACAGTGTATTCCAGTCTATTCAACTTTGCATTGAGTAGTAATACTGCAAGTGACTGATTTTAACCCATCATTGTTGAACCTCTTTCCTGTTGCCAAAATTATTTTCATTTAAAATGAATAAATGATTACTGATTAAATATGCATAAATTTATTATACAGTGTATTCTAGTCTATTCAACTTTGCATTGAGTAGTAATACTGTAAGTGACTGATTTCAACCCATCATTGCTGAACCTCTTTCCTGTTGCCAAAATTATTTTCATTTAAAATGAATAAATGATTACTGATTAAATATGCATAAATTTACTATACAGTGTATTCCAGTCTATTCAACTTTGCATTGAGTAGTAATACTGCAAGTGACTGATTTTAACCCATCATTGTTGAACCTCTTTCCTGTTGCCAAAATTATTTTCATTTAAAATGAATAAATGATTACTGATTAAATATGCATAAATTTATTATACAGTGTATTCCAGTCTATTCAACTTTGCATTGAGTAGTAATACTGCAAGTGACTGATTTCAACCCATCATTGTTGAACCTCGTTCCTGTTGCCAAAATTATTTTCATTTAAAATGAATAAATGATTACTGATTAAATATGCATAAATTTACTATACAGTGTATTCCAGTCTATTCAACTTTGCATTGAGTAGTAATACTGCAAGTGACTGATTTTAACCCTTCATTGTTGAACCTCTTTCCTGTTGCCAAAATTATTTTCATTTTAATACAGTGTATTCCAGTCTATTCAACTTTTCATTGATTAGTAATACTGCAAGTGACTGATTTTAACCCATCATTGTTGAACCTCTTTCCTGTTGCCAAAATTATTTTCATTTAAAATGAATAAATGATTACTGATTAAATATGCATAAATTTACTATACAGTGTATTCCAGTCTATTCAACTTTGCATTGAGTAGTAATACTGCAAGTGACTGATTTTAACCCATCATTGTTGAACCTCTTTCCTGTTGCCAAAATTATTTTCATTTAAAATGAATAAATGATTACTGATTAAATATGCATAAATTTATTATACAGTGTATTCCAGTCTATTCAACTTTGCATTGAGTAGTAATACTGTAAGTGGCTGATTTCAACCCATCATTGTTGAACCTCGTTCCTGTTGCCAAAATTATTTTCATTTAAAATGAATAAATGATTACTGATTAAATATGCATAAATTTACTATACAGTGTATTCCAGTCTATTCAACTTTGCATTGAGTAGTAATACTGCAAGTGACTGATTTTAACCCATCATTGTTGAACCTCTTTCCTGTTGCCAAAATTATTTTCATTTAAAATGAATAAATGATTACTGATTAAATATGCATAAATTTATTATACAGTGTATTCCAGTCTATTCAACTTTACATTGAGTAGTAATACTGTAAGTGACTGATTTCAACCCATCATTGTTGAACCTCTTTCCTGTTGTCAAAATTATTTTCATTTAAAATGAATAAATGATTACTGATTAAATATACATAAATTTACTATACAGTGTATTCCAGTCTATTCAACTTTGCATTGAGTAGTAATACTGCAAGTGACTGATTTTAACCCATCATTGTTGAACCTCTTTCCTGTTGCCAAAATTATTTTCATTTAAAATGAATAAATGATTACTGATTAAATATGCATAAATTTACTATACAGTGTATTCCAGTCTATTCAACTTTGCATTGAGTAGTAATACTGCAAGTGACTGATTTTAACCCATCATTGTTGAACCTCTTTCCTGTTGCCAAAATTATTTTCATTTAAAATGAATAAATGATTACTGATTAAATATGCATAAATTTACTATACAGTGTATTCCAGTCTATTCAACTTTGCATTGAGTAGTAATACTGCAAGTGACTGATTTTAACCCATCATTGTTGAACCTCTTTCCTGTTGCCAAAATTATTTTCATTTAAAATGAATAAATGATTACTGATTAAATATGCATAAATTTATTATACAGTGTATTCTAGTCTATTCAACTTTGCATTGAGTAGTAATACTGTAAGTGACTGATTTCAACCCATCATTGCTGAACCTCTTTCCTGTTGCCAAAATTATTTTCATTTAAAATGAATAAATGATTACTGATTAAATATGCATAAATTTACTATACAGTGTATTCCAGTCTATTCAACTTTGCATTGAGTAGTAATACTGCAAGTGACTGATTTTAACCCATCATTGTTGAACCTCTTTCCTGTTGCCAAAATTATTTTCATTTAAAATTAATAAATGATTACTGATTAAATATGCATAAATTTATTATACAGTGTATTCCAGTCTATTCAACTTTACATTGAGTAGTAATACTGTAAGTGACTGATTTCAACCCATCATTGTTGAACCTCTTTCCTGTTGCCAAAATTATTTTCATTTAAAATGAATAAATGATTACTGATTAAATATGCATAAATTTATTATACAGTGTGTTCCAGTCTATTCAACTTTGCATTGAGTAGTAATACTGCAAGTGACTGATTTCAACCCATCATTGTTGAACCTCTTTCCTGTTGCCAAAATTATTTTCATTTAAAATGAATAAATGATTACTGATTAAATATGCATAAATTTATTATACAGTGTATTCCAGTCTATTCAACTTTACATTGAGTAGTAATACTGTAAGTGACTGATTTCAACCCATCATTGTTGAACCTCTTTCCTGTTGCCAAAATTATTTTCATTTAAAATGAATAAATGATTACTGATTATATATGCATAAATTTATTATACAGTGTATTCCAGTCTATTCAACTTTTCATTGATTAGTAATGTTGTAAGTGACTGATTTCAAACCATCATTGTTGAAATTCTTTCCTGTTGCCGAAATTGTTTTAATCAAAATAAATGAAAGATATTTGGACATCAATGCATAAATTCACGTTAGTTTTTGATAAATAAATTTTAAATCAGTTTGGAGCATAGTTTGCTGAGAGGGATTACTTTAATAATTCAAATTAAAAGTAAACACCAAACACACGCTGACAACAGTATTGGGAATGCATATAAAGGATTTTAATTTTAAATTTTGTTTTTATAGAGTACATTATTATTACAGTTACTTAAATATACCAATGCCTCATCGAGTGATAACACAAAATTCCATTTTTCAGCAGTCAGATTTTTTTTAGGTAATTTTTTTACAACTTGTTTTTCTTTCAGAAATAAGCTTTGGCAAAAGCAGATGAACTTTATGTTATTTTTTTTTTAACTTCAAATCTTTTTGAATGATTTTACTTACAGTAACAGAAGACATTCCTAGTTTCGATATTTGTCTTTGTGTCAGCGGATTTTTTTTTTCAGGATCACAGACTTTACTTTCTGGATATTTGCCTACGGTCTTAATATGTGGCTTCTGAGACTTCACGATCAATATTTTTTCCCTCATTTTTTTACTTTCAGCTAGACGTTTTTCCCCCTTTCAGATTTAATAAATTGTAAATATTTTTTTTTAATGTCACAACCTTCATTTTCACATTGCCGACCAAACGGTGTAATGGTTAGCGTGTTAGCTTTGTGGGGGCTATTTTCACCACATGATAACTTAGAAGAACATCAGAATGTTTAAAGAATCACTATGCATAATTGTAAGATATAAAAAACAAAGTATAATGATTAACATTACAATACATCATCTCGGAGAGCGGGATGGAAAACTAGACAATTGTAGAACAAGTTTCTGGGATATATATAGGAATGCTGTCAATCATGAAATAAATATATAAAATTCTATGGGTTCATTAAAGTTCTCTAAGTTTTCATATCACGCCTTGATGCTAGGTCGCCACAGCTTCTAGACCGCGAGGTTGCAGGTTCGAGTCCCGTATTAGGCATAGGTGTTTGTAAATGTATGTTGGCTTGTCTAATGACGAATGTTTCGGCGCATTATAGCCCTCGTGTTGCTAACGGCTCCAGATAATCTGAAAACCACCAACCAACCAAATCACTTGCACATTGCGTTACAATCTGTTGAAACGAATATTTTTCATCGAACAGCGCAAATGCATAACCTTCTAACAATCTTTTAATTTTAGGAGCCATTCCCAAAATAAATCTTTTGCTTCACATTCAAATAAAAAGATAACAGTCACGAACGATTTTGCTGAAAGAGCTAAAACTTTTATCTCAAAATACGAACAAGGAAAATAAACTACAAAATCGTTTCCGTAAAGTGCGAATGATCTTCGGTAAAGTGACATTGCTAAAATGTCAATTATCTATCTGCACAATCATGCACAAATTTTGAAAAACGAACAACGAAATTTCAAGAACTTAATCATTAAATTGGAATGGGAAATGTATTATCATATGAATCGTTACATTAATGGGCTCTTGTGTAAAATTTGAGGGGATCTAACACATGAAAATTTTCAGAATATAGATTTTAAACTTTTTTTTATTAAAATTAAAAAATTTTCCTTGAAAAGGATGCATCGTTTGTAATTAAATCTCATTTAGAAATATTTTTAATAATCCTTTGAATTAAAAGAAGGTGATCAAATCATATGTCTTAACTTCAAAGTCGAATTTCTCAAAATATTGTTTTTTCATGATTAGAAGCACATAACTTAAATTCTCTTTAATATAAATACTTGAAATGTTTTACACATTTTTCTCTAATATATTTAAGTATTTTAATACAAGGAAAAAGTGATAAGTAGAATACTTTCTTTAATTATCACTTTTTAAGTATCATTTATAATAAATATTTTACTGTGAAAGTTTCAGAATAATAGAAGAACTGGTTATTTAATTATATGCGTCTATTTTTTTTTTTTGAATTTAACACGAATTTAAATGAATGTACTGGACCCCGTTAATTTTTTGAAGTTTGCATTAAAAACTGCATTTTTATACCCATCCCAGTCAATATTCATTGTATTTAATGGTTTTGTTGTAAATAAATATAATCATAAACATGATAAATTCTTCTAATATGAAGTTTTTTCATATCAATTGTCAGAGTTATCGTGTTAGAGAACACACACACACACACACACACACACACACACACACACACACACACACACACACACACACACACACACACACACACACACACACACACACTCTGTAACTGACCTACCTATTGCAGTTTATAACAGCACATTTCAATAAATTCTTATAAATTTTATAAATTCTTGATAAATTTTATAAATTCTTAATAAATTTTATAAATTCTTTTTTAAATAGCGGGAATTAAAATCACTCTTTAAAATATTTATACATTTTTAAATTTGTATCCAAATATGAAAACTAGATATGCGTAGGTATATCTTGCAACGTTGTAGCTCTTCGAATATAAAACATCTTAGCATTTAATGTTTGATGTTTTAAACATATTTGAGGCATTACTAGTCCCTATATAATTTACATTTTATAGACATTTCCATTCAAATGGTTTTCGAAACTAAAACAAGTATGTTAGAATATTTGAAAAAAATCATGTGAATCATAAGTCACGAGTTAGTGGAAATATGTCCAAATTTTGCTGCCCTTTGAAGAATTTTACGAGAAAAATCTCGTATCTACAGTTGGAGTACTAGTAAAACAGTTCAATAGTTTTTTTTTTTTTTTTTTTTTTTCAAATATCTAGTTTCTGCCTTTGCATTTGCTATGCAGTCAGCCATAAAATCATAAAAAGGTCGAGAATTTCTAGAATTTTCGCTTATCTAGCTGTCTGTATATTTCATATCATATAAGTTTCAACTTGAGCAGAACAGTAGATTTTGCTTTTTTCAGTTCCGAACTATTTAAAAAAAAAAGGTTCATACTCACATATACTAACATAATCACCCGCCGTAGCAATATATACACCAGATATGACATTTCAGTACATATTGTTTTTAAAATCATTTCTATCCATGTACTTATGACAAATAAATTACGTTTTGAAATAGTATTTTAAAAAGATGTGAAATAAATATTATTTTTTTATTAATTCGATTGTTATGTTTGTACATATTTCAGACAGTCTTGCTTATTTTATTATAAAAATATTATTTATCGAGAATGATAAGAAATGTTTCTTTATCGTCAATGCACTTAGTTGTTAGCAAATGAAAATATATTCTTGTTTTTGTAATATAAAAACGTTTTATTCTGTAATAAAAATAAGTTTTTCTTATTCGTTGTACAGTAATGGAATAGCTGATAATGTAGTTGTCATTCTATGTAACTAATCTTTTTTTCTTAAGGTATGCATATACATTAGGAATCGCGAAATTTGACTCAAGTCTGCGTTTTTGTTTTTAAAATATTCCCGAATTCATTACCATTAAAATTATACCATTCTCTTTCTGAGACTCAAATTACTTTTTAAACTACAGTAGGTTTTGTGAACCTGTTTTGTATCCCATTCCTTAGTGTAGTAAATAATGATATTTTGGTGTAAAATGACTTTACGCCAACCAACGGTCATAACTTCATAATAAATGATTCGATTTACAAAATTCTAATTTTGTTTTGTAGACAGTAGTTGTGAATGTGTTTTCTATGGAGAATCTAATATATATTGTTACGAACAAATTTGTATGCACATTTTAATCTTAATTTTTTGTTAAAAAATATGTATTTTTTTTTTTTTTAAACTTTTTATTTAAAAACTTATAATTAAATAAATATTGAAGCCCAATTCAAATTCTCCATGCGAACATGCGTCAATATAATATCTCTTATTTTCAATAAAAATAATACCTCTAAGTTAGTTACAATTTTATTTATGTATGCTCTAATAATGTCCTAATTAGTCACTTTAATTGCAATTATCTGATTAAAAAATTGACGGAAAAAAAGTTTGTAGATAAAAATGCATCATTTTTAATTCTGATATACTGAAAAAAAGTTTTAAATTAATAAAAATTAAAGAAAATCATTTCAATTGTATATGTATACCTTAAGCGTTTTTAAATAATCTCTGATTACAAAATTCAAAATATTTTAAGTTTAAATGACTAACTTATCAGAATTTTATAAAAACAAACATTTGTTTTGTTTTAAGATGACACTTTTCATGTCTTATTACTACTTTTTCATGATTTCTGTAAAAAATAAGTAGTTTTGAAAAAGTGACATCTACGTAAAAGTAAATCTCTAATGATTTTACTTTCTAATGAAAACAATTTTATATTGGAATTGGCATTAAATGAACCCCATTGGAACTGCGATCTACTACGAAGAAGATAAAGGGATGCATTTACAGTCCAATGAATGTTTGATCTATGTTGAACTTAGGGGACATAGCACTACTAAAACTATTTTTTTCAATTTAAGCCCTTAAAATTATAATTTTTACCCATTTGGAAGTATGACTAAACAATTACTAAATTTTATTTAAAAAAAAAGCTCACATAGAGCTTGAAATTTTCAAAATTTCAAATTATTTTTAAAAAATTATAAAATTTCATATTACATCTTTTTGTCATTTTTCAATATTTTTTTTTTTTAATGTTCCGAGAAATATACTCTTAACTTTAGGCATCGAATTTGAATAAGTAAAATGGTTTTGGAGAAAAACGATAAATGTATTGATAAAAATATCGTAAAAAAAGGATATTTTTCAGCATTTAAAATTATATAAAAAAAGTTAATGTTTTATATAAAATCAATGCCTGTTTTGTTATACCTTTAAAATGACAGAAAAAGATTTCAAGTCATTTTGTTTAAATTTGCTGGAGTTTTAGCATTTTTAATAAAGAGGGGGAAAAAAAAAAAGAAAAAAAAAAAAAAAAAACTGAGAAAAATGCGTTCGAAACATCGAAGGAGCTATTGTAGCTATGCTAAAATTCTCCATAAAAAATATAATTTTTATACAATTGCAGTTATAGGATCAGATAAAAGTATTACCAGAATAAGGAGATAGTTTCAAAGAATAATAATTATTATTTTTTTTTTTTAAAGCAAGGGGTACCAAGTCCAATTAAATATATATATATATATAAAAAAAATAAAAAAAAAGTGCTCTTTTGACATGAAAATTTAATTGGCAAACCATTGAAATGTTTAAAATCTACTGTTTTTCCTGCGTATATTAAGTAGTAAGAAAATGAGAGTTATGCTTGCGCATGCGTGGTGTAAGGAGGCGTGGCATGAGCGCGAGACCAAGGTGGCGATTAGTTGACTGATGATTGACAGGTACGCATGTACCAGCGATAGGAGTGAAAAGACGGAGAGTACCGCTTTCAGACACAATTTAAACATAATATCTTACAACTCAAAGCACCTTTCGAAATTCGATGCGCATCTCTTTTTTTTTGTCACGTGATATGAAAATTACATTACTATCGTTACGAATTTTCTTCTCAGATGACTGTTTCAACTTCAGTACAATTTTTCTTCACATTTGTAATGAAAGTGGCAACAGTGGAGGAGGAACGGAAAATTCCCGAATTTTTTTTTTTTTCTAATCCAATTCTAAATTTTTAAAAAGGTCATAAACCCCAAAATGTTTGCTCACTGAGCATTTTTTTTTTTTTTTTTAAATTTGAAACCTAAGTTTACCTGCTAAACTTAAGCGAAAAAACGATTCATTCGGTTGAAATGAATGTGACGTACCTCAATCTGAAACAACTTGGCTTGAAACGCAGTAGTGGAAATCAGTTTTGCAAGTTTCTCGCAAATCGGGCCAAACTGTACGGGATATGGCAACTCTCTACCAAACCAAAGCCAACTATTTGGCCGAAACATCACGATAACCATAGAGAACGAAAGGATGTCATGACGTAACAGCTATAGCGGAGTGTTTGGCTCGGTTTGTGGTGATTTTTTTTTTTTATTGATATTTAAATAATTAATTTTTTAAAGAACTCTTTTTTGAATATTTGGAATCAGAAAGAAATTCTTCATAAATATAAACTAATTTCAATTCGTGTTTTTATAAAATACGAGAAATGTTTATTGTATAAGGAAAAAAAAAGTTGTTTTTTTTTGTGTGTGTGTGTGTGTGTGTAAAATTCTGAGGAATTGAAAATGAAAAGAAGTTTTTTGAAAAAATATTTCTTATATTTCGAAAAAAATTTCACTTGCTCAATATTAAAATGAAAATAGAATTTTTCATAAATATTTCGTGTATATGAAATTAAAGTGCTTATTATATTCATCAGATCTTAAATGACGCTTTAGGTGCCTTACAACTTTCTAAAAATCTATATTTGCCAACATATTTAATTTCACTGTTAAATTCTGAAAAACGTTTTTATATAGGCGAAATGCAAGATCTATTAAAAATATTTTTATATTGTATTCACTTTATAATTAGTGAACAATCCATTTTGAGGGTTCAGACGGGATAGAATTTTCAAGACTGGAAGAAAGATGAACATTTTGAGAAAAGACGAAAACATCCAGTTTCGGGATTTTCCAACGTTTTTCCTGGCTAACTTGTTGGCGAGAAATTTCAAATTGACATTGTGTGAGCTTCAAAGAAGGGTTTGAAATTTACTAAAGTGATTGGGACTCATAAAAAAAACAATAATTAGTGTGCCTTTAATTTAAAAAAACCCTGCATAATGATAAGTGTAATATAACCCCTGGCAAAAAGTATTCGATCACCGAAAGCAGGGTCCACGATATGTTAACATCAGTGGTCATTTTCCCACAATTTAAATATTTTTTTTTCTTCAAACCTTCGAGTTTTTTGTGAAATATGACTAATTTAGTCAAAGAATATTAAATAATAACATAAATTACAAATATCGTCAACAATTCACACGAGAAAATACATTTGAATCACGAAGGAAATAAATTTCCTATCATCACTTTGTGGAGAAAAAAGTATTCGATCGCGAAATAAAAGCAACGCAATTTTAGTGATATATGCACATTTTTTTTTTACTCGGCGCATGTGTTCAAGATCTAAGAAGACAGTATAAAAGGTTTAATCACAGTTTGAAAGTTAAAAACTAGTTTCGCATCTGCGGAAGTATGACTCGAAAGAAGTAATTATCTAAAGATCTAAAACTTTTAATTGTTAAGCGCCGAAAAAGCGGAATTTCTCAAAGAAATGTTGTTCAGGACCTTTGCATGTGCTCAAAGTACTGTTTGCGAAATTTGGAAAAAATATCGCTCGAGTAATGAAGTAAAAAATCTCCCTCGAAGCGGTCGCCCACGTGCAACATCAAGTAGGCAAGACAGGAAATTGGTTAATCTTGCCAAATCTATGCGAAGTTGTACGTCAAAACAACTTGATGTCGAGTGGTCAAAATATCCAGTAAAGGTATATGCATGTACAGTAGGGTGGATCGAAAATTTTTTTTCAGAATTTCAAATCCGACCTATGGGGAAAAGATGTTCTATGGTATATAGATACATGGAAAAATAATTAAAAAAATTAAATTTTAAGTTCAGTACTGCCACAAGGAGGATGAAGTTTAGAGATTTGAGCTTTTTTATAGCAAAAAGTCAAAGTCAATTGAATTTTTTTTTTTTTTTTTAAGAATTGAAAAACCTACCTGTACGGAAAAGATGTTCTGAAGTACATTAATTTATTAAGGGAAAAATAAAATAAAAATAATAAATTTTATGTTAAGCTCTTTGCAAGGGGGATGAAGTTTTGGTATTTACGCTTTATAATGGTAAAATGTCAAAGTATTTTTTTTTTTTTAAGTGAAACAGGCCTTTAGTACTTTTAAATGTTTATTGAAATAAGAGGACATATACTAAATGGTTACAGAAAAAAAAAAGCTTTAGGAACATATTACAGCTTCTTAAGAATTAAATCAAGAAAAAATCTCCGGAATTAAGGTAAACGGTAATCATGTTTGGTGTTGAAAACTGGCTTGAGGTTGCGTGATTCCAAGCTATTTCTTTTTAACCAATCTCTTCTGTATGATCCGCTTACAGCAGAAAATGCTTCTGTGACTATTCGTTCTGTGGCTTGAGTATGACAGGGATACCCCTTGATAGTAGGTAATGCTATAGTATTGCCGTAGAAATGATTGCTGGGTTTACTATTGCTCCTTAAATCATTTCATCACTAAATCGTTCTGCCACATTCTCCCACTTAATCAAGTTCACATAATCTGTCACTCAAGGGTCATAAGTTGGTATGTTTAAGATACGGATATTAATTGCTAAAAGGGTTAGGGTTGTAGCAGACCGTTTGACTTTGCGCAAATTCGAAATTCTTTGGAGGACCGATTCCGTTGTGTTATTTCTGTTGTCAGCTATCATTGATATCAGGATATTTTCAGGAAAGCCCAAACCCCCGTTTCAAAAATTACTGGATCAATGACTTTCTTCAAATCAATTGAGAAATAACACGATAAAAATATATATTAATGCAAATGCTCTGCACCATAGATTACCGATTGTTTGGTTTTGATCTTGAATCACATAGGTGCCTAGACTTTTACGATGAACGTAATTAATGTAACTAAAGCTTTGGTTGGACTTCTTCTAAGCCAAATAGAACATGAGAATTCTGTTGGGGGTTGTAAACCACCTTGAGTGGCAAATCTTTCCAGAGTTTCTCTTGAACAGCCCTTCGCTGCTTTGTCCGCAGGGATGGCTTCACAAATTTCCATTGAGCACAGTTGATCAGTACTTAAATCTTTCTTGTTAGTCAGTTCGCATAGGTTGGGTTTACGTGAATGAAACTACATGTAGTATCTCGCCCTCTTTGGCGTGTAACTGGCACACAAACCATTGTAGTGGACGCTTCAGAATCAGTTCCATGTTTCGTATAACACCCTCTTTGATACCTGTGTTGACAGACTACCTATTATCATAGCCAACTTTGTTACATTTATGTCATTGTCGACGCACGACCTAGCCGACCAAACGGTATAGTGGTTAGTGTGCTAGCTTCTAGACCGCGAAGTTGATGGTACGAGTACCGTGTAAGGCATGGGTGTTTGTAAATGTATATTGGCTTGTCAAATAGCGAATGTTTCGGCTCATTATAGCCCTCGTGTTGCTGACGGCACCAGATAATCTTAAAACAACCAAGTCGATGCATGAACAAACCTTACGATATGCTTTCCCTGAGATAGCTTTCAGTTAATTTTCTAGCTTTGAAAGCGCGATATTTGTCGTAGTATGAACTTATTTCTCTCAAAATGCTGCAGTGGTCATTTATTGGTATTATAGCTCATTTCCAGGTCTCTCTTAACTTACTTGCAACTTATTGACACTCGGAGAAAAGTGTATTTAAATATACTGTTCTTTGCAAATATACACACCTTATTACGTTTTTCATACGTAGGAAGCATAATCTTGGGCATATTACAGCCTGACCCAAATATAGGACAAATCATGTCTTTTCTTATCAACACCAAAGTACAGTATTAGTCCCAGTACACAAACAAACAAATATCGCATAATAAAATTGTAATTTAATTTAATTTAATTTAATTTACAAGAACAGCGCTCACCGATTAGGCGTCGAATTCCGTAAGCCGCTGACTACTGCACTATAGGGTTGTAGGGCTGATTCAACGATGATATGGGGGGGAGGGAGTTGGGTCAAAAAAGGTTGAAATGTACATTGTACTACTAATTATTCAGTAATCATCCCTTTATTGGATTTTATATTGTAAAAAACAATTATTTTTAGTGTAAAATCATTTAACGAAAATTAGGACTTTTTGCATTTTTTTCGAAAATTCAACTCCTTTGTGGCAGTGCAAAATTTTAAAATTAATTCTTTTTATTATGTTTCCCCTATTCTCTATATCATAGAACAACTTTTCCCCATAGGTAGGTTTTGATTAATAATATTTTTTTTTCTCCATAGAAGAACGATCCACCCTAATGTACAGGGCGAAATCGTTTAAATGACAAAGGATATAACTTCTGCTAAGCCTAAACGAAACCATATATGATTAAAAAACATAAGAAAAGTCGTCTTCAATGGTGTAAAAACAAAAAGCCTCGTCTTTTGATGATTGCAAAAAGGTTATTTTTAATGACGAATCTCGTGTTTGCCTAGGTACTGGGGATGTTACTGGAATCTTTGTGTGGAGGAGAGCTGATGAAAATTTCAAAGTAGATTGCCTCAAAACTAAAACTAAATTCAGCAGAACCTCGATTAACCGTCCCTCCTTTATCCGGAACTCTCTGTTAACCGGCAATCATTGAGTCGACATCAAAAATCTCCCAAATGAGTAATAAATCATTTGTTCCTTTTTAAACCGTAATATTTTCCCTTGCTCTAAAGTTACATAAGTAATGATGGGGCTTTTGACTGTTTTTCTAAAGAACTGACATGGTTAGAGCAACCTTCGGATGCAGATCAAACTGAACTATTGCCTTCAAAAAGACTCCGGGATAGAGCATCGAAACAAAGATTATCAAGATTATTGCAACAAAAACTCATTTCCAACAGTTATGTCATAAAAAAACATTAAATGTCTTGTATTCAATAAACGAAAATCATTTACTTTTTATTATTTTTTACAACTCTCTTTTATACGGAATTTTCGCTTAACCGATCTACCTTTGGTCCGAATTAGGTCGGTTAATCGAGATTCTACTGTATTAGCGTTTATTTATGGTGTGGAGTTGCATGACATCTCAAGGAGTGAGTATATTGTGTATAGTGTTGCGGAACAGTTAATTCTGAATTATATATTGAGATTGCAGAGCATTATTTGATTCCTAGCATCGAGGAAGCGTTTTGTGACTCCTCCGATTTCATTTTTCAAGATGATAACGCATCCTGTCATCGAAGTAAACAGGTCAAGATTTTTTTTTTATATCGAAATGGAAACTCTCCAATAAAGACTATGAATTAGACTGCAAATAGTTCGAATCTCAATCCAATCGAAAATGTGTGGAATGTTTTGAAAAGAAACACTGAAAAGAGAAGACCTACCAATATGGAAGAACTACGCCAATCCATCAAAGAAAGCTGGGGTGAAATTCCATCAAATTTATGTCACGAGTTGGTCGAATCCAAGCCTCGACGCTTACATGTAGTAATCAGGGCTAAAGGATGGCTAACAAAATATTAAACTGAGTTGATCGAATACTTTTTTCTCACTAATATGATGATCGGGAACTTTTTTCTTTGAAAACTCTATTTAATTTCCTCTTTGCATTGATAAAGTTAAAAGCCCTATACTGGTACATGGGGACCAAAAATGTCGCCAAATGGTCGCCAAGTTTGGCGATATTTGGCGGTTTTTTTTGCCAAATTTGGCGACCAAAATTAATCGCCAAAAACGTCGCCAACTTGGCGAGATTGCCATTAACCATAATGTTAACATCAATTTATGGTATTAATAACATTGATTATGTCACAAAATGAGCTAAGTATTGTAATAAAATACTTTAATTTGAAAAATACATATAGTGAATTTGAAGAAAAATAACCTTTTATGTTAACGTAACGTGGGTACTGCTTTCGGTGATCGGATACTTTTTGCCAGAGGTCGTAGCTTTCGTGAAATAATTTATTTTTTTCTGGATATTTCTACTCTGTTTCTTCAATGAGAATTATCTAGTGCTTTCTATCGGAAGGCATTTCAAAAGAAATTCTGTAGAAGCATAAATGAAAAAGTACATTAACAGGAATTATTCGCAATAATCCATAGAAGAGTAACATAAGAGACATTTTAAATTCATCTTTATAGAAAAGGAGAAATGAATATGAGACATGATTATTTATAGAAAATAGACAAATTTCTTACTTGCAGTCTCCTATGAAGAAAAATATTTCAAAAGGAATAATATTGGAAGTATTCAATGTCTGCGAAAATGCAATTTTACAAAAATATTTTTCAAAAACAACTGAATGTATAATGTATGATTCTTAGTGCAAAGTCTATTCTAAATTATAATAATAAAATATCCATCAAATATACATCTCTAATCTGTCTATAAGTAAGTGCCTTCTAATGATGGAAATATTTTTGTGAATCTCCTTCAGTTCTTAAGATGAGAAATGTTGGAGTGTAGAAAGTGAATTTGAATAATGGGAAAATTTTCAAGCTTAATCTATAATAATAAAACAAGCTGTGTGTCTGTCTGTCTATCTGTCTGTCTGTCTGTCTGTCTATCTGTCTGTCTGTGGTTCTGTGGATCTATAGAAACCTACTTAACATTAGAGTAGAGCTCTGAAATTTTCAGCATAAGTAGTTTTAACCTTCTAATTTTATGCATCACAAACAGAATTTTAAAACTTTAATTAGTTCTTTTTTAATTAATTTTTTTAATTAATTAATAAATATGTTACAAAACGATATCTAATAGGGCTAAAGGTCTGAAATTTTCAACATAAGTAGTTTTGGCCTTTTAATCTGACTTTTAAAAAACAAAATTTAAAAAATTTATTTTGTTCTTTTTTAATTAATTTTTTAATTAATTAATAAACATTTTATAAAACGATTACTAATAGGGCTACAGTTCTAAGATTTTCAACATAAGTAATTTTGGCCTTCTGATTGTATACATCACAAACAGAATGTTAAAATTATAATTAGTTCTTTTTTAATTATTTTTTTTAATTAATTAATAAATATTTTACAAAACGATATCTAATAGGGCTACAGCTCTGAAATTTTCAACATAAGTAGTTTTAGCCTTCTAATTAGACTTTTGAAAAACAAAATTTTAAATTTTTATTTAGTTTCTTTTTAATTAATTTTTAGAATTAATTAATTAATATTCTACAAAACGATTTCTAATAAGGCTACAGCTCTAAAATTTTCAACATAAGTAGTTTAGGGCTTCAAATTGGACTTTAGAAAAACACAATTTTAAATTTTTGTTTAGTTCGTTATTAATTAATTTTTTTAATTAATTAATATATATATTACAAAACGATTTCAAAAATGGCTACAGCTTTGAAATTTTCAACATATATAGTTGTGGCCTTCTAATTAGATTTTTAAAAAACAAAATTAATTTTTTTTTTTAATTATTTAAGGTATACATATACATTATGAATCTCGAAATTTGACTCAAATGTGCTTTTTGTTTTTTGGTTTTAAAATATTCCCGAATTCATTACCATTTAACTGATACTATTTTCTTTCGGAGATTCAAATTACTTTTTAAATTACAGTGGGTTTTGTGAACCTGTTTTGTATCACGTTCATTAGTGAAGTAAACTTTAAACACCTTTTCTGAAGAATGACATTTTGGTGTTACATGACTTTACGCCAACGGTCATAACTTCATAATAAATGGTCCGATTTACAAAATTTTAATTTTGTTTTGTAGACAATAGTTGTGAATGCGTTTTCTATGGAGAATCTAATATATATTGTTATAAACAAATTTGCTATCCACATTTTAATTTTAATTTTTTGTTAAAAACTATTTATTTTTTTAAGCTTTTTATTTAAAAACTTATAATTATATAAAATTTGAAGCCAAATTCAAAATTCACCATAGGAACACTCATCAATATAATATATCTTATTTGCAATAAAAATAATAAATCTAAGTTAATTACCAATTCATTTATGTATGTTCTAAGAATGTCCTAATTAGTCAGTTTAATTGCAATTAGCTGATTAAAAAATTGACAGAAACAAAAAGTTTATATATTAAAATGCATCATTTTTAATTCTGATATACTGCCAAAAAGGTTGAAATTATAACCTAAAAATTAAAGAAAATCATCTCAATTGTATATGTATACCTTAACAAATATTTTACAAAACAATTTGTAATTGGGCTACATTTCTGAAATTTTCAGCACAAGTAGTTTTGGCCTTCTAATTGGACTGACAAAAAGAATATTAAAATTTTAATTTGTTTTTCAATTAATTATTTCACAAAAAACGCCTTCGAATAGGCCTTTATCACTGAAAGTATCAACATAAGTAGTTTAGCCTCTAACCTTGCTTTCCACAAATACGTTTGAAAATAACATTGAGAGGGTGTTGTATTATTGTATTAACGGGGAATTTTTAATTTTTTTTTTTTTTTTTTGACAAGAAATAAGCTTCCAATATTAAGTCTTTACGTAGCAATTGGATTTAAGTGAGTGAAGCGAGCTTATGCTTACGCAGCAATGAACTTTTCAGAAAGCGAAACGAGCCTACGCTTGCATAGCAATGAACCTTTTAACGAGTGAAATAAGCCTGTACTTATGTGGCAATGAACTTTTCAGAGAACGAAGCGAGCTCGATTTTGCGTAGCGATGAACCTTCCTGCGAGCGAAGCGCCAAAAACTGGGTCCTATACACCAATGACAGATTTCCGCAACGTGAGGTCTCACAGCTAGCTAAAATATTGCACATGTTAAAATTTCGTAGCGAAGCACGGGTATTTAGCTAGTTTCCAATATAATTTTTGTTTGATGGAATTTCATATGAAATTTAATTTTGACAAGTGCTTGTTTCTAGTTTAAGATACATTCCTTTTAAAATTTAGTGTGTTTGATGATTCGCAATTTAATGGTGTCAGTTTATTTTATTATATGCCGTATTATTTGTTTGTAATTCGCGTTTTGTATTAATTTAGGTTCAATCATAGTACTGTTAAGACATTTTGTATATTTGTAAATATTTCATAGTGTTAATTTTGTAAATAAAAAAATTTGTGTTCATCTCGCATAAAGCAGTGCAATAGTTCGTCTTAGCTTGGCTTCCCGGCAATATGGGTCTTAATGCTTGATAACGAGTTTTACAGATATAACGCTGGGAAGCGAGTTTTACAAGGAGCAGGGCATTTAACATTATGGTAATGGCAATCTCGCCAAATTTGGCGACATTTTCGGTTCCCATGTACATGCATAGGACTTTTCGACTTCGATCTGGAAAGTTCTCCAAATATCTATCTCTAGAAGATTCACGAAGTATTGATTCCTATATAAGACCGGCCGTGAGTGGAGTTGGGGAGTTAGTCAGTTAGTTGACTGAGTTGAGTCACTGAATTATCTGAGTCCATGAGTTGAGTCAGTGAGTTGACTGGAATTACTGAGTTGAGATACTGAGTCTCAGTGAGCATTCAGAGTAGTTCTAAAGCGAACTGTATTGCATTGTCTTTTGCGGCGATTTGTAGCAGTTGTGAAGTTTTTGAACTGCTTTTTGAGCTCTATTGCTGTGTATAGAGCTGTATTGAGTCTTCTAGAACGAGAAGTTAAGGTTTTGTAAAAGAATCGGTGAAGAGTATATTGGAATAAATGTCTGCAAGTGTTAATCTGCTTTGTCTTCAAATCTTTCTAACCCATCCATGCAACAGTATATTTACCTAAATAATATAGCCTGTAAAACAAAGTTTTTAAGATAAATTCTTTATATGCCAATTTTTATATTCATTAAGGGGAGTTGGTACCCTAAAACTTATAAATAATCGATTTTGAGTTTCTAGTTGTTCATCAAAATTTAAATTCTCCCCTTTAAAAGGGTAACTATTAAGACAAAATGGGTAACTATTAGGGTAATTATATTTTTCTTTAAAATGCTTTTTTCTCTCAGTTTTCCTTATTCATGTATCTTTTTCACAGAAACTGCTCAAACTATCCTCCTAAACTTTTTACCACATATACTATTTATGTATCTATGTATACTGAAGTGATGTGTTATTATTCTAAAAATATTTTTTGTTTTGGCTTATTTCGACAAAAAAAGTACTTGTGATTTTTAACAAATTTGAGTGATTTTCATGAAAATTTATTTTTAAAAAAGGTAATCGAATTACAATCAAAAGCTAAATACTGAAGATTGGCAAATGTCTGCTAAATGCACAGAAAAAAATTAGGCTTCTATGTCAATTACTTTCTGAGAAAAGTTCATGAAATATGCTAAATTAACATTACCATTATCGAGGGTACCAACTTCCATTAACACAGCGCCGATTCAGTAAACAGTGTGTGAATGTTTTTTGCATCTAATTTTAAATATCAAAATCATTTCTATCAGCAAAATGTGCGGCAAACTAAGTTTCAAAATTTATTTATTAAAAATGAACGTGAATTTATGCATTCATATCCATATATCTTTTATTTATTCCGATTAAAATAATTTATTTATTTATTTAGTTATTTATTAAAATAATTTTGGCAACAGGAAAGAGTTTCAACAATGGTCGGTTCAATGCTATTTCAGCACGATTGGATAATGGCTAGCTGGTTTATTAGTGTTCCGTAAAAGTGACCTTTTACTGACAGTGGCAGCCTCTAATATTTGAAAAAATGCATTGTCATCAACTTCGAATCTATCTGCCAAGTTTCAGCTAGATTGAGTGACGGCAAGAAGGTTAGAATTCTGCAGATTTGTCCGCCGTTTACACGCAAAAATAGAAGTTAATATAACAGATTTAAACAAATCGCAAAGCTTTATTTAGATTTTTGAGTGTCTCCGAAAAATATGAATAAAGCAGGACCCCTTAAAATGAAATATCTTCCTTAAACAATAGTTTTGTTCTGCATCTTTTTCACAACTGTTCTGAATCTGTCAGGCTTTTAGATACTAATGTATATTACCTAGAAAACCGATACAAATGTGGTTTTATAGCATGCAAACAGTATATTTCCGTCATTAGTTTAAAAGCTTTCAATGCAAAGAAAACAAAATTAAACGCATATTTGAATTTTTTCTATCTATCCCTTAAAAATAATATTTTAATTTCATTGAATAACTCGAATTCTTTTGCTATACAAATTCATACAAAAATACAAAAAAAATATGTAATTTCAAAGGGAGAACGCAAAAGGGACAAAATATGAATTTGAATTTTTCTTTTCCATTCGGATTTAAGGATTTTGAACTTATGACAGCAGTGTACTGAAGTTATTTCGTACCTTGCATTTTGTTAGGAAGCGCACGAAGGTTTTTAAGTAAATTATAAATTTACGGTATTATTTCTCACGTTAAATTTTTCCCGGTGTCTTACCGAACTTTTTACGACATGTCAACAAATTGGATCGAATCAACTCACTTTGTAAGTTTCTGACTTGATTTGATTTGATCCGAGTTGTATTTTGAGATATTGAAACTGGTGGTAGGGTAATCTAATATTTTATGCTAATTTTTGTTGCCCGGTCATGTGACCGTTGTTTCAAGTATTTATATATTCTACTGATCGAGCACTGATTGTCCTTCCCTTTTTCTTTTGCTCTTGGCCTGAAGGCCGACCAAACGGTATAGTGGTTAGCGAGCTAGCCTCTAGACCGCGAGGTTGGGGGTTCGAGTCCCGTGTTAGGCATGGATGTTTGTAAATGTATGTTGGCTTGTCCAATGACGAAAGTTTCGGCACATTATTGCCCTCGTGTTGATGACGGCGCCAGATAATCTGAAAACAACCAACTCTTGGCCTGAAGTACCTCGATCTCGTGTGCGGGTTGCACATGTGTGGAAGAATGATTATTTAATTTCGAGTTACTTTGTCCAATAATCAATATAAATAAACTTTTCATAGTTCTTTTAAGTACTGTCTCAAAGTCTCTTTTATCCAAAGTCGTTCCACTGTGCATAAAGCTTCGGTTTTGTTGAGAAAGTTTAAGCCTTCAACTAACCACAACACATTTCGCAACAAAACCTTCAAAATTGTGATTTTCGTTTTAATCCAGAAAATATCTCTAAACGTATTTATGCACACATGTGCAAAATATCAAACACTGCGGCTTTTTAAACATGTTAATATTTTTGCATTTTTATTTACAATCGGTCATGCATTCATGTTATAGTTAATATTCGAATGGGCGTAATTAATATTCAATAGGCAAGTATTTAATATTCAAAAGTCATTTGTTTTCATGGCAAAGATATTAAGAAAAATCATTATCATTTAAAAAAAATACATTAAAATAATTTATTATAAAATATTCAATTGAAAACATGCCTCACTTAGATCATATATTAGATTAAGAGCTTTCAAGTGTAAAAAGCAATTAATAAAACATTTACACAAAATAAATTGTGGAGAAACCGATTGTGATGATAAAAAGAAAACCACTTAAATAAATAAGAAAAATATTTAAAGTAAATAAATTCTTTATTTTTTTAGTTGAATTTTTAAATGTTTTATCCATAAAAAATATAAATACAAATTATAAATCATGCACTTATTAGAAAATCTTCTCATCCGAATTGGTTAAAAACTACATAAAAAAAATTAAACAATTATTCAAGTCACCGTTACTTAATAATATAATAAATCTAATATCAGGACTTATTTCTTGCTCTGTTGCTGTATTCCTTTGGCACGTTATTTTTTCAGACTTAGATTAATGATGAAATTCCTTTAGTCCTAATACTCAAAAAAATTGTTTGGATCTAAACCATTTATTTGTGCCTGTTGTTCATTTACTTCACTAGTTTCTCTCGGGAAGTTGCAATAAATAACTTCAACTATCACTTCTAGAAGCATCTGTGGTTAGATTGAGGTTAAATTGTTGCTTGGTCGCATTTTATTTTTATTTAATAGAATGAAAAAAAAAAAAATTAAAATTCGAGTTCGATTGCTTCTGTTAATCTATAAATAGAAATTGTATTATATTTCTTTTATTTTGAAAACGTGATATAAATATCTGAAAATATGAAATTTAATCGACTGAAATTAGTTTCGAATTTTATTTGTATTTTTCATCAAAAACCTGTTTCCAAACTTGTAAGTCATTTGTAATCACTTGTATGTTTTACGTAATTGTTTAAATATCAGTTTTGCATTTTGTAGGAATTTAATATTTATCTTAAAATAGATTTCGGCGTATTATTATTGTATTTAGTTTAATCGTTTAATATTCGATTTCTACCTTTGTTTGTATAACGTTCCCTTCTGTTAACTATATACAGCGCGTCCCCGTATAACCAGGCCGACCTTTATTTTCAACACCGTTGGTCCTAGATGCATAGTCCCAATTGAAGAAATGTTTAAAATCATTAAAATATTTTTACTGAACAGTTTTTAAGTTAGAAAAGGGGTTGGTATAAAATTACGGATTGTAAATTTTTATATGGTCCCTTGTTGCCTCATCTCATATTTATAAAAATGTTGCACATGAAAAAACATTTAAAAAAAAAAATCGAAATTTTTACGACTAATATTTATAGAGATATGAAAAATGGAATTTAATGATTTATACCACTTTACACCCGTGTTCACTAACATATTTTAAGGGCATGTACACAAAATTAAATACAGAGAAAAACCAATTGCGCTCGGAAAATTATTCTGAAATCAAAGGCATGAATACGATCTATCAATATTTGCAGTGAATTGTGGATGATGAACTCGTTTGCACGATATGATAGGTGCTATACTCCCAGAAACTAACTAAAATCTTTCGACTTCGTACGATCATAGCAAAAATGAAATCTGTCGAGGCCGAACAAATTCTCACTCTTGTATTGTGTCGCATTCGCCCTAAAAATACAATAATTCCTTACATTTTCGTTTCTCCCTAAAATTGTACTTACATTTTTCGTTTATCCCTAAAATTGTACTTACATTTTTCTTTTCTCCCTAAAATTGTACTTACATTTTTCATTTATCCCTAAAATTGTACTTACATTTTTCATTTATCCCTAAAATTGTACTTACATTTTTCGTTTATCCCTAAAATTGTACTTACATTTTTCATTTATCCCTAAAATTGTACTTACATTTTTCGTTTATCCCTAAAATTGTACTTACATTTTTCGTTTCTCCCTAAAATTGTACTTACATTTTTCGTTTCTCCCTAAAATTGTACTTACATTTTTCGTTTCTCCCTAAAATTGTACTTACATTTTTCGTTTATCCCTAAAATTGTACTTACATTTTTCGTTTATCCCTAAAATTGTACTTACATTTTTCGTTTATCCCTAAAATTTTAGAAATCTCGTAAAAATTTTTCGTTAGTGGTCAAAAAAAAAAAAAAAAAAAAAAAAAAAAAAATCTAGAAGGGGGAAAAAAAATTCTAGAAGGGAAAAAAATTTCCCGATTTTTATGTGTAAATTAGCGTGTTACTACTGCGGGATTTGCAGGTTCCTATACAAATTTTAGTGGCTGGTTGTTTTCAGATTATCTGGCGCCGTCACCAACACGAGGGATATAATGCGCCGAAACATTCGTCATTAGACAAGCCAATATACATTGACAAACATCCATGCCTTACACGGGACTCGAACCCACAACCTCGCGGTCTAGAAGCTAGCACGCTAACCACTATACCGTTTGATCAGCCAAATTTCAGTGGCAGATGAATGATTGGTAGGTAGAAAACCAATGATGGTAAGTTCACTTCAGAAGAAAAGTAGCTCATACCAATACCATTTGTATTTAGCTATTTTGTCAATTCTCGTTGTTAAAATGTACATTTTGGAACAGTACGTAGATGTGTTATTTCTGTACGGAGAATGTAATCGAAATGGGCGAGAGGCTGCAAGACAATATTCAATTAAATTTCCAAATGGTATACATAAAATCTAAAGATACGATTTTAAATGTTGTAAAGCTTTTGCGAGAAACGGGTAGCATAGAAAGACGTCCTCGATCCGGAACTTCAAGAGTGGTTGTTTCTGACGAAGACATTTTGGGCTAATGCTCTTGTTTTCCCTCAGTCTAGTGTCAGGGACATGAAGCATGTGGATACTCAAAAAACAGTCGGTGGACAGTCTTTAACCGACATGGTGCATATCCTTATCGCCGGCGATTTTTGCAAGAGTTTTTGCCCAGGGATGAAAGTAGACGGTTTGATTTCTGCAATTTCTTCATGAACAAGCTAGAATAGGATTCATCATTTGTGAATAACATTCTATTTTCTGTTGAGTGTACATTTTCAAGAACTGGGGTAGTAAAAAGGCAAAACACACACTTATAGTTCCTGCAAAATCCCCTTGTATTCCGACCAAATATGCATCAAGTGCGATGGTCCGTTAGCGTGTGGCATATGGAAGGGAGCGTTAGTAGGATCTTCCTTTTTTGCTGATACATTAACAGGTAAAAAGTATGCGAACCTGTAACAGGGACCTTTATCTGAATTTTTGGATGACCATGTCGTGTTAGCAGACCTTAAAAAAGATGTGGTTAGAACAGGTTGGTGCACTACCCCAGAAGGCAGCTTCCTGCCGTGTATTATTTTCATATAGTACTACTACAACATGCTTCAAGACAACATTATAGGCAATGGAGGCCCGGTTGAATGGCGTCCTAAATCTCCAGATCTAAATCCTTTAGATTTCTGTGGGGATTTTTGAAAAGCAAGGTCTATGAAAAAGAATCGATTATACTAAACTTCAACTTAACTAGACATCACTTAGACGGTAGATCGTCACGGTGCTCATAGGTATTTAATCTATTTTGGCGGAATGAAGATATAATTCTCGCCAAACCTTATAGCCTTTTGTTCTCAACAGGGTTGTGGTTTGGCGAACATTATGCTTTCACGCCGCCAAAATGGATTAAATACCTATGAGCACCGTGACGATCTACCGTCTAAGTGATGTCTAGTTAAGTTGAAGTTTAGTGTAGTCTATTAGATTTGCAGAATCGCATTTTATCAGCTGTCTTGTGTAATACTCCTGTAATGCTGAAAAATGTTGAAGATGAATTTGAATCACGTGTGCGCCTAAGTATTTTAGTCGAAGGAAAACACTCCGAGCACATGCAATTAAGAAAGAGGTTATTTATCCTTTTCACTTTATTCATTTCCATCACCTTTTATTTTTGCTTGTGTTAACAAAAAGCGCTGCTTTCAGATTATGTTTTTATTTAAAATTACTTCATTGAAATTGCTTATAAGTTTGTTTGCTGTTTATTATGTGTCGTACAATCTGTAATATTTTTCCCAAGCAGTTTCTAGTCAAAAATTATAATGTTTTAGGTGATGAAACACAACTTGTTTGTCATAGTCAAACCAAGTCTAGAAGCTCGTTGTTATTCCTACATGACTATATTTTCTCATTTCAATTTATGTACGGGCCCCCCAACTAGCGTTAAAACTTTAAACTCCAATAACACCGTGGCTATTGGTCGAACAAATATCGATTTTTTTTTTATTTGAAGTGGTTTTTCCATGAGCAACATTTTTCTAAATATGAGTTAGGGGAACTGGGAACCGTATAAAAATTTACAATCCGTAATTTTTATACCAGCCCTTTACTTAACTTAAAAACTATTCAGTCAAAATATTTTAATGGTTTAAACACTTCTTCAATTAGGACTATGCATCTAGGACTAACGGTGTCGAAAATAAGGGTCGGCTAGGTTTTACTGGGACACGCTGTATATAAAACGGAGTTGTCTGTACGTCTGAACCTTATCCAATTACTCACGTTATTCTAATACAGTGATTCTCAACCACTCTGCCGAGGCACTTTAGTGTGCCGCCAAATTCTTAAAATGTGCCGCCAAATTTTAGAAATGTATAAATGTATATAGTAAAAATTATATATATATATATATATATATATATATATATATATATGAATATTGTAACGAAGATTTTTCACTTTCACCACATTTCGTTACATATTTCTCTGTGTCTCGTTTTTTACTTATTTTTACTCTAGTTTTTTACATACAGCCCCCTGAAGGTGTGTGAGTGTGCGTCTTGTTGTCTGATGTTTGGAAAGCACATATTATTACTATTTTCTACATCTTATTTGTGTGAATTCAGATTTTCATTATTAACCAACATAAAAACGAAAAAAAGATCGAGACTGTTAAATGTAGAAGACGATATGAGGGTAGCATTGTCATTTTTACGATCAAATATAAATGAAAATATCAAAAAACATCAAGCTCAAATTTCTCATTAAAAGTATTCTTATTATTCATTTGTAATTAATCCCTTGATAAACGTACTGTTGTTTTTGTAGTATATATTATATTATTTTATTTTACACTCAACATTATTTTCATAAACTATTTTACACAGTGTATTATAGGTAAGTAAACAACTTTTAAACTTATCTTTTTCTTTGTGTGCCGCCAAATTTTGAAATCGTTAAAAGTGTGCCGCGACAAAAAAAAAGGTTGAGAATCACTGTTCTAATAAATGATAACTAACGGAATAATGTTTGAGTAATTAATACTATTTATCTATAATAATAAAACAAGCTGTGTGTCTATCTGTCTGTGGCTCTGTGAATCTATAGAAACCTACTTAAAATTGGAGTAGAGCTCTGAAATTTTCAGCATAAGTAGTTTTGGCCTTCAAATTGTATACATATCAAACATAACATTACAATTTTAATTAGTTCTTTTTTAATTAATTTTCATTTTACAAAGCAACTTTAAACAGAAATACAGCTCTGAAATTTTCAACATAAGTATATTTAGGCTTCCAATTTTACTTTTGAAAAACAGAGTGTTAAAATTTTTAATTAGTTCTTTTTTAATTAATTTTTTTAATTTATAAATATTTTACATAACGATTTCGAATAGGGCTACCGTTCTGAAATTTTCAACAGAAGAAATTTTGACCTTCTAATTGGAATTTAAGAAACAGAACTTCGAATTTTTATTTAGTTCTTATTTTTTTTTTAATTAATTAATAAATAGTTAACAAAATGATTTCTAGTAGGGCTACAGCTCTGAAATTTTCAACATAATTAGTTTTGATCTTCTAATTAGACTTTTGAAAAACAGAACTTTATAATTTTATTTGTTTTTTAACTGATTTTTCTTAACTATAACAAATATTTTACAAAACTATTTCTAATTGGACTAGAGTTCTGAAATTTCCAATACAAGTAGTTTGGGGCTTGTTAATGGACTTTTGACAAAAAGAATGTTACAAATTTAATTTGTTTTTTAATTGATATTTTCATAAAAAGCCACTTCTAATAGGCCTAGAGCTCTGAAAGTTTATAAATCAGTAGTTTTGGCCTTCCAATTTTGCTTTCCACAAACACGTGTTAAAATAATCTTAAAGGGGTGTTGTATTAATATAATAACTGGATATTAACAGGGATTTTTTTATTCTCTATTAAGGCTTTACGTAGCAATTAGATTTTAATGAGGGAAACCAGCTTATGCTTACGCAGCAATGAGCCTTTCAGCAAGCGAAGTGAGCCTATGTTTGCATAGTAATGAACCTTTCAACGAGTGAAGTAAGCCTGTGTTTATGTGTCAATGAACATTTCAGCGAAAAAAGCGAGCTCAAATTTGCGTAGCGTTGGACCTTCCTGCGAACGAAGCGCCAAAAACTGGGACCTATACACCAATGACGGAATTCCGCAACGCGAGGCCTCACAGCTAGCTTAAATATTGCACTAGTTAAAATTTCGTTGCGAAGCACGGGTACTCAGCTAGTATATAATAACAAACAAGCTGTGTTTCTGTCTGCGGCTCTGTGGATCTATATAAACCTACTTTAAAAATGGAGTAGAGCTCTGAAATTTTCAGCATAATTAGTTTTGGACTTCTAATTGTATACATGTGAAACAGAATGTTAAAATTTTAATTAGTTCTTTTATAATTAATTTTGTAATTATTTTTTTTAAACAAAAGGACTTCAAACAGAGATACAGCTCCGAAATTTTCTACATAAGTTGTTTTCGACATGTAATTGTGGTTTTGAAAAAAATAATTTTAAAATTTTGATTAGGTTTTTTTTAATTAATTTTCTTAATCAATTAGCAATTTTTTTTACATAACAACTTCTAATAGGGCTACAGCTCTAAAATATTCAACATAAGTAGTTTTGGCCTTTTGATTGTACTTCTGAAAAACAGAATTTTAAATTTTTGTTTAGTTCCTTATTAATTAATTTGTTTTAATTAATTAATATATATTTCACAAAATGATTTCAAATAGGGCTACAGCTTTGATATTTTCAACGTAAGTAGTTATGACTTTCTAATTGGATATTTGAAAAACCGAATTTTAAAATTTATTTATTTTTTAAATATTTTTTTAATTAATTAACAAATATTTTACAAAATGATTGGTAATTGGGCTACAGTTCTGAAAGTTTCAACAAAAGTGGCCTCTAATTTTGCTTTTCACAAACAAGTGTTAAAATAATCTTACAGGGGTGTTGTATTATTGTATTAACGGGATTTTTTTTCCCTTGACAAGAGAAAGGCTTCCAATATTAAATCTTGATGTAGCTATTAGATTTTAATGAGTGAAGCGAGCTTATGCTTACGCATCAATGAACATTTCAACGAGTGAAATAAGCATGTGTTTATGTGTCAATGATCTTTTCAGCAAACGAAGCGAGCTCGATTTTGCTTAACGATGAACCTTTCTGCGAGCGAAGCGCCAAAAACTGGGACCTATACACGAATGACATATTTCCGTAAAGCGAAGCCTCGCAGCTGGCTAAAATATTGCACATGTTAAAATTCTGTAGAGATGAAGCACTGGTATTCAGCTAGTTGTCAAACTAGCAGCCAAACACCAAAAGCTAATGTGTTTTACAAAATAGTAATTTACAGAAATAATTTGGTTTTCAAAAAAGTATTTTATTGGGTGAAACTATAAAATAAATTATTCTGGAAAAATAATTAAGTTAACCAAAGAATTAAATTCGTTTCCTAGGAACAGTTTTGAAACTGAAACAGCCCTTTGAAATTGAACAGATTTATACCTAAAACATAAAATATTGTGCTAGATAAAAGTATTGTTTTTGATGCTTTTAGAAATACCCTGAAATTATTTAATATCTTTATGAAAAATTCATATTAAATAGATAATAGTTAGTAATTTTAAAAGTAAAGTTTCCTCTTCACTTGTTTAGGAAGTTATGCGGAGAATTTAATCATTTCTCGTTATTTTGATCCAAACCTTAATTAAATATCACTGTGACAAATTAATTGTATTAAATTCGACACGTAGTTACTGCAGAAGATTAATGATAGCGATTTATCAAACAAGTACTCGATTAACTGCCAAGTGATCCGTTGTTCAGTGATAATTGTACAAAGTGAGCTAGCTTTTCAGCATGGCTAATTTACTGCAATGGATTAACAAATTAATTAAATATATAATATGCATTTCATAACATGATTTACTTGAAGGTTAATTTTAATGACTTTGTGCCGTAAAACCTAATTGAAGGTTTGATGTATAGCTATATATTCAGTAGGAAATAATTAGCTATAAAATTCTATATTAAAATATGGCAGTTACGTTTCAAATTTTTTTATTATTTTTGTGAAAAGAAGTTTGTTGAAAAAAAAATTTCTAGACATTTTGCTTTTTAATTACAAAGTAATCCAAGAGTAACTAAAGTTTTTGAAAATCAGTAATTCATTGGGAGTAGAAAAATGCGTTTTCTCCATAGATACTAAAAAATCACATCTTTAAGGGGGTTCTTAAGGGATATATATATATATATATATATATATATATATATATATATATATATATATATATATATATATATATATATATATATATATATATATATATATATATATATATATATATATATATATATATATATATATATATATATACTTTTAAGAGAAAAATTTATCTTATGCACAAGAAACTATTTATAGGTCTTTTTTTTCTTCTTTTTTTTTTAAATATTGTGTTTAGTTATTTTTAAAAAAATTAAAAAACCAAGAAAAATTCATAATAATTGATGTTTGCATATTATGATACCAGTCAAGAATAAAAAAAAAATGTCTTCAAAGTGAAAGCTTTTTGCTATACATAATTACATATATATATTTTTTTTTAACTTCACAGAATTTTAATGGGTGAATTAGAAAAAATTCAAAAAATTCTCAAAGTTAAAATCTTGAAATTTTAGCTTTTTTTTTTTTTTTTTTTTTTTTTTTTTTTTTTTTTTTTTTTTGTATCTTATGCTTTACGCTAAATGTTATATTTAAAGAAAAAAAAAATTATGTGAAGAAATTTTTTTTAAAACTAGATAAATTAAACGCTCCAAAAATTTGAAAAGCCAATTGTTATTGGTTCTGGAGATATATCGATTTGAATATGCAACATCTGTGAAAAACACTAGTGCCCGAAAAATGCTCTTTAAAAGCAGACGCTTCAAGGTGTTACGCCCATTAGTGATGTTTAAATAACAAGCAATTTCATGGCGTTCTAATCAACGGAGGAGTAAGATAAAAACATTAATCTCTTCAGGAATGCATGAACTATTTTTTTAAATCAGAAAAAAAATCTGGGATTTTTGACGAAATTTCAGTACTGGACCCACTTAAGGTATACATATACATTAGGAATCGCAAAAATTGAATCAATTCTGCATTTTTGTTTTTTGTTTTTAAAATATTCCCGAGTTCATTACCATTAAAATGATGCCATTTTCTTTCTGAGACTCAAATTATTTTTTCAATTACAATAGGTTTTTGAACCTATTTTGTATCACGTTCATTAGTGTAGTAAACTTTAAACGCGTTTTCTGAAGAATGACATTTTGGTGTTATGTGACTTTACGCCGATGGTCATAACTTCATAATAAATAGTCCGATTTACAAAATTCTAATTTTTTTTGTAGAAAATAGTTGTGAATGTGTTTTCTATGGAGAATCTAATACATATTGTTATAAACACATTTTTTATGGATATTTTAATCTCAATTTTTTGTTAAAAACTATGTATTTTTTAAATTTTTTTATTTTAAAACTTATAATTAAATAAATATTGAAGCCAAATTCAAAATTCTCCATAGGAACATGCATCAATATAATATCTCTTATTTGCAATAAAAATAATACCCCTAAGTTAATTACAAGTTTATTTATATATGTTCTAATAATGTCCTAATTAATCACTTTAATTGCAATTAGCTGATTAAAAAATTGACGGAAAAAAAAGTTTATATACAAAAATGCATCATTTTTAATTCTAATATACTGCCAAAAAGTTTGAATTTATAACCTAAAAATTAAAGAAAATAATCTCAATTGTATATGTATACCTTAAATCCTTTATATTAACTTGGATAAATGGAATCTGCGGAGGCCTAATTATACCCTTGCCGTCATCCAATCTATTTGAAACTTATCAAATAGATTCAATCTCGATGGCAATGCATTCTATCAAATTTTGGGACTGTAACTATCACTAAAAGGTCGCTTTTAAGGACTTCTAATGAACTCCAAACGCGAAAAAATAGCATTTTACCGAGCACTGAAGATCCTCTTTATTGTTGCCAAAGATTGTTTTAATAAATAAATAATAAAAGTATTTTTAAGGTATTTGCCTACGTTGAAAAGGTCGATATTGATAAAATCTGACAAAAAAATATTTTCATGAATATATTAGCCCAAATCTTTAAGTTTCTAAAACTATCTTCTTTTTAACTCTGCGTTGATTTGAACAAAAGTTATGACAATTTGAAACTGATCTAAAACTGTAATTTATAGCCGGAAATGACCGGAAATAGCTCACCAAAACCAAAAGTTGCCGATTAAAAAGTGATTTCCTTATAAATATTAATGTTTTCTTCTTTTTAATAACTAAAAAATTTAAAATAGATAAGGTGCATTTTAGGTGTGTAAGTAATATGGTTTATATAGAAATTGTGTGTTTTAAAGTTTAAGTGCATTTTTCTCGGAATTGATTTTCATACAAATATTGCTAATTTGAAATGTCATAACTCAAAAAATTGTTCACGAATCATTATAATTTTTTTTGTGCTTTTCTTGTTGATTATTTTCTAGGGAATGTGCTATCTAAATTGAGATTGAATGGTTATTTTGTGAAATACAACCTTTAGTTTGAATATAAACAAGGTGAAACTGTCAAAAAATCACTAACTTATTTTTCGACTATCCATAAAAAAAGTTTTAATGAATATATTTTTCTTAATGTAGTATATGCCCTAGATAAAACATGTAGTTTATTTATATATAATTTATTTCCTAAAACACATAATGGTTTTTCATCTTGTTTTAAATTTTTTAAATATTTCATCAGAATTTCATGCAAAATTGCAATTTTTGAAAAATAATAATAATAAATTTGAATTTTTTTCACTGTTATATTAAGCTATAGTAGTACTAAATATAAATAGGCACTTAAAATATTCTTAGATAAAGTTTTTTTTAAAAAAGTATTCCGAATGCAGTCAAGTACCTTAACAGAATAAATAAAGGATATTTGGATGTAAGTGCATACATTTTCGTTCATTTTTAATAAATAAATTTTGAAACTTAGTTTGCCGCACATTTTGCTGATAGAAATGTTTTTGATTTTTAAAATTAGAAGCAAACTGAAGCACACGCAGTTTACAGAATCGGTTCTCTGTCAACGAATATAAAAATTGGAAATTCATTTAAGGTATATGTATAGGCTTCCAATCGCAAAACTCGCAAAAATCGAGGAAGATTTGTAAGGCCGTAAAAAATAAAAGCAAAAATAAAAACAACACAAAAAAAGGAAACCCTATGATGGAGGAACATACTAAAAAGGAAATATATAATAATCAGTTTTTTATATAAAAAATACTTTTTTAAAAGTTATTCTCAGATTTTAGTTTTTCTATTTTGCATTTCATTCAAACAGTAATAACTCCAGTTTAAATAATATTTTTTGAAATTTGTTTTTTGCTATATAATCTGCATACATTGTTGAATGTTTTGAACTAAATACTAAGTGATTTATAAATAAGTATTTTTTAATTGAATTTTAAAGATAAGATTCTGAATAAAAAACTTGGATTTTTCTAATAGATTCAGTTAAAGCAAGACATCACAGAATATACACACTGTAAAATTCTGTTAATAGAGTCAAAACAGAGCATGGTATTCCGCATTATTGAATACCAAAATTGTATCTGTGGGTGAATTAGAATTTTTATCATTACCATTCGAAATTAGCCTAATTAGTTGATTAAATGTTAATTCATTATTAAAATTGAAAAAATAAAAAAATAAAAATATTGGAAACAGTTTAACAAATAATGTACTTTTCAAGGTGCAAAGGTCTAATTTTTAAATTGGAAATTAAAAAAAAAATGTTGAAACCTATACCTATACCTTAAAGGATGTGTTTAAAAACTTTGTTTTTATGGGTTATATTCTACCCAAATTAACAAAAAAAAAAAATTTGGTTTCACCAACCGTGGAATAGTGGACAATAGACAACATAGAACAGTGTGAGCAAATTATAAGCGAATGATAAGAAACACTAGCTCAAAGAAACACAGACTTCCGTTGATAAAAAATCAGACTAATTTATTTCTTTGTTGTAAAAATATCCTACTTTTACCGATTATTTCTGCGATAACCTTAGTTATCGACACTGACATTTTTCTGAATCGTCAATTCTTCAAAAGTCCTATAAACTTTTACATTTTCCCTAGAAATATTGAGTCAAATTTCCAATCTATGGATTTTTTTGCTATCTAATATTAATACAGTCATGAATTATGTTCATATTTATATTTTATATTCACACATTCCTGGAAGTGGTAAACGCGTAAAATGTTTCTTCTGTCAACGATAAAAGAGTTAAAAGTCTTCAAATTTAAAAGTGTTAATTTTTTTCTCTTATTATCTTGTTACTGTTCGTAAAAAATGGTATTTGATGTTAATTAGTGTTCTTTTATATTTTCTTGATAAATTATGCAGTAAAAATGGGTATTTAATATTATTATAAAAAGTATTTTCTCCAGAAATATGTCAAAGCTGACAATTAATGAGGTTAATTAATGGGATTCTTAAATTTCAGCGAGGTGTCATCACGACATCAAAATGAGATTATCTCCTTTTTTTTGTATTTTTTATACCAACTTCTCATATTCTTTTCTGCAATGTATAAAAAGGATATTTTCTAACAAAAATATTTTTTGTCTCAGAAATTTAAAATATTTATGTCCTACAATACCATGAAAATGTTTGTCTTTTTAGTTAATTATTGTCCTCTAGCATGTTTATATGCTTACTCAATGAATATAAATGTTTGAAGACTTTGATCATTATCAAAATAAGTTAATTTGAATAGTAATAATAATTATAAAATTTTAATATAATATTAAATATATCGTTCACTTTCATATAATATAAATATTTAATAAATAATAATAATGGTAATGATGATAAGGGTAATAACAATAAAATTAATGATAATGATAATAATAATAACAATAAAAATACTAATACTACTACTGCTACTACTACTACTACTACTACAACTACTACTACTACTACTACTACTACTACTACTAATGATAATAATGATAATGATAATAATAATAATAATAATAATAGTAATAGTAATATTATTTGATATTGATAATATTAAATATTAATAATAATATTAATTATTAGTATCATTGCTATTCTTATTAATAATGATAATGATAATAATAATATTAATAATGATAATGATAATAATAATATTAATAATGATAATGATAATAATAATATTAATAATGATAATGATAATAATAATATTAATAATGATAATGATAATAATAATATTAATAATGATAATGATAATAATAATATTAATTATTAGTATTAATAATTATTATTATATTATTATTATCATTAATACTATTAATTATTATTAATATTATTATTATCATTAATGATAATGATAATAATAATAATAATAATAATAATAATAATAATAATAATAATACTAATAATAATAATAATAATAATAATAATAATAATTATTATTATTATTATTAATATTATTAATGGTATATAATAATAATGATAATAATAACAATTATTATTAATGGTATATAATGATAATGATAATAATAATAATTATTATTAATGGTATATAATGATAATGATAATAATAATAATTATTATTAATGGTATATAATGATAATAAAAATAATAATTATTATTATTATTAACGATAATGATAATCATTATAAATGATAATAATAATAATTATTATTAATGATGATGATGATGATGATTTTAGTATGATTATAAGCTATATTTTACTGTAATCAGTAAATAGAAAAACGATCAGATAACTTATTCTTACAAGCAATCACATTTGAATCATTTTCATACAGGGTTGGCAAGGTTTAAACCAAATGATTTTTTTCTCAAAAAAATCAATACTTTTTTTTAAAGAATAATTTAAAATTGTATTTTTTAAAGAATAATTTAAAATTGTATTTTTATTTATTTATGTATGAGTATTATTTTTATTATCTAACTGTTTATAATCTGGTTTAAACATAGGCAAACATCTTGATGAAATTACAGGGCACTAACGGCCAAGAGGGGAATTGCTCAACTCGTGGATATAATTGGGGACGGAATTTAATTAAACGTAAAAGTTCGATTTTGTAGAACTAGTGAGTATTATAAATATAAAAAAACAAGTATACAAACTTAGCTGGTCTAAAGAGTTAATGAAAGGCCGGATTCCTGTTGTGGGGTCGGTGGATGGGGAGTGGCGACATAACCGGCTTCCGTCTGTGGATTTAGGGCTCTCTGGTGTTGAAGCGAAGTCCGGTGAAAAGATGGTGGTTCTCAATAGGCGTCCATGGTCGTAAGGGCAGTGGGGCTCGTGGCTGATTTCTCCTGAATATCGCTTTTCCAATTATCAAGCAGACGATGGTGGCTGGAAGGGCTATCCCAGAGTTCAGGGTCTCAACGGGCTCTCGTCTCCAAGGGCGACGGATCAGCAGCGCCAAGAAGAATCTCCCTCCTTCGTCAAATCTTTCTTTTCGTCTCCCGATTTATTTCTTTTCACCCAGCAACCGTCCCACGCCGCTCTCTCATTGAACCCCTCGAACTCGCATTTTTCACCCCCACCAGGGGAGACATTCCACCCTTTTTTTGACCCCCGCATCCGGTTAACCCCTCCCCCACAACAACAGAAACAACGCGCGATCGAAAGGAAAAAAAACTACCCCATTACATACCGGAGCAGAGCAATTCCTTAACACAATCACATATGTTTTGAAATCTTCAGAACACATAAATTCCCATTAATTTTAATGAATAAATTTTGAAAAGTAGCTTACCGCATATTTTGCTGATAGAGGTGTTTTTAATATTTAATATTAGATGCCAACTTCAAGCACACGTTGACAACAGAAACGGTGCTTTGTTAACGAATTTTAAAATTGTCAATGCGTGTAAAGGATTCATATTAAAAACTTTTTTAATGAGTTATGATATTCAATCTTCTTTATTCAGCTGATCGGGTTCTAGTTCATATTTTAATCATAATCTGTCAAATTATCAGCGACCAGATATATCAGATGGCACATAGGATGCCTGGTTTTCCAATACGTGGAATACGTCATCAAGACTACGTTGATGGATTGCGTCAAAGATAAGGACTCCAAAAAAAAAAAACTCAACCAGATCGAAAAGAAGAGGATCCTAATTCTGATGAGGTGGCGAGCGTGATTGCAATTTACGATAAGGATTGGTCGACTTTGATAGAACTGTGTTTGCAGCTGATTGAACAAGTTCTTCAGGAACCACTTACTTCTTTAGGAAACTTATTGTCTGATTGCTAAGTACTGTTTATCCTACAAGTTTAATTTCCTTGTTAGTGCATCACGCTTCTGTTCGTAAAGGATTAAGGCCTTTGTGAGTGACTTCAGAATAACCGGCCCAGCAATTCGGCACTTTCAAAGAAATAGTTACTGTTGAGGCTAATTAATACGTGGACAGCCACGCGAATTCTTAAGGTTGGTTGGTTGGTTTTTCTCAGATTATCTGGCGCCGTCAGCAACACGAGGGCTATAATGCGCCGAAACTTTCGTCATTAGACAAGCCAACATGCATTTACAAACACCCATGCCTAACACGGGACTCGAACCCGAAACCTCGTGGTCTAGAAGCTAGCACGCTAAACACTCTACTGTTTGGTCGGCACGAATTCTTAAGGAAATCCCCTTCAGGCCACGGCCGACCAAACTGTATAGTGGTTAGCGTGCTAGCTTCTAGACCGCGAGGTTGCCGGTTCGAGTCCCGTGTTAGGCATGGGTGTTTGTAAATTTATGTTGGCTTGTCTAATGACGAATGTTTCAGCGCATTATAGCCCTCGTATTGCTGACTGCGCCAGATAATCTGAAAACAACCAACCAACCAACCTTCAGGCCACACGCAGTAGTACGCTTCTCATTACTAAACCGCAATACCAGCGAATCGCTGTAAACAGATTGAAATTTACTCGATACAGTTGAGTCAATTTATTAGGGCCATTGTTTCTTATAGCAGTAGAATATATTTACGCTTAGAATGAAATGCATATAAACATTAGTTCTACAAGTTTACGCAGCGTTGCCAGACCTCTGACTTAATATTCTTAGGTAGGCAATTTTTCACAATGGGCATTTTGAACATAGTATATTTGATAAAATTTTTATCTATTGAAATATCAATAGTACTTCAAAAACTAAGACTTCCTGCACTTTTAAATAGTACTAAGAAAGGCACTATGTCAAATTATAGGTGTGGGAAAAACAACAGCGTACTGTCAGCCACCGATGGCTGACGCGGCACCCAACGTGTTAATGATACTATCCTGTATTAAATAAAAATTAAATACATTTTCAGTAATCGCTTAAAACAATGCAATTTTTTTAGTTTTATATATTTTTCACTGTCAGCCACCGATGGCTGATGCGGCGCTCAACGTATTAACCATTAACATCTGTATGCGGTCTGACAGACCACGAGTAATTTTTTGTAGAATACTTCCATCCCCTAAAATATTTCATTTTTGACTTTTATATTAATATTTCTTATACTATATTTCTTAAATTTTAAACCGATGTTCACCAATTTGTTTGGCGCAGTGTGGACCATTTGTTGCCCTTAGGTCAAAAACATCAATCCACCCAACCACAGCAGTCAAAGGTTAATCAAGAAGCTGAGTGTGAAATTAAAATAAAAACTCAAGAGGATCTTTGGATATTCATTTAGAAGCCACTCGACATCATAAAGTTGATCAAATAAATCTTCAATGATAGTTCAACTCTTAAGATATCTTTTTGTAGACATTTTAAATTATCTATCTTCAACACAAAATAGATCCTGATAAATATTGTTAGTACAAAAAATACCCAATCAATTATATGAAATATCTGGATTATTTACATCAATGTGTATGTATCGATATTACCATTCATTTTTCAATAAAATAAAGCACATTTTGCAGCGAATTATTAAAGTTGAAAAACGGATTTCTTTGACTTAAAAAGTACACAGCATCCTTGGCTTCCTTCATGAATATTCAGTAACAGTTCAAAACCTATAAGCCATTATTTGGAAAAATCACAATATTAACACTTTAAGCGCCACTCGAATTCTTAAGGAATTTCCCTTCAGGCCCAGAGCTGGTATAGCTGTTATGGTAAAAGTAATTAATCCGGTTATTATATAATCCCGCGTAATTATGCATAATCCTGTGATAATTATGCATAATCCCCACTAAATTCAGTAAATATGATACATTTTTGAAATTTATCAAATTAACCCGTTTGTTTGCAGAATTCCCAACTCTTAATGGCCGACCAAACGGTATAGTGGTTAGGCTGCTAGCTTTTAGACCGCGAGGTTGCGGGTTCCGAGTCCCGTGTTAGGCATAGGTGTTTGTAAATGTATGTTGTCTTATCTAATGACGAATGTTTTGGCGCATTATAGCTCTCGTGTTGCTGAAGGCGCCAGATAATCAGACGAAACGGTCGTTTCGCCTCCAACCTTAAAAAGGCGAAAACGACAGTAAGTATCAATTCTCTGCACAACTTCCAACGAAAAAGCCGAAATTGACTATTTTCTAGCATGCTTCCGGAACTTCGCATAATTATACAAAAAATACCATTGATTCATCTTGGTAATAACTTTTAAAGAAAACAAAAATCGAGTACCTAGGATAAAAAGCAACTAAGAAAAAAAATATTGAAATTTCCAAAATGAAATAAAAAAACGAGTTCTAGCCCGTTTTTGATGTAAAAATTTAGACAAACGTCCAGACCTAACTAAGCTACAGATCTTCAATCGGATTAAATTATATGATTCAGAATGTTTCAACTTAAAATACTAAATTGGTTTGAACTTCATTAAATAATTCTTTCTATTTTTAATTAATTTAAAACCACTTTTTTTCATTTCAAAATTTGGCGATAGATACGGGCGATCAGCCTGTAATTGTGGTTCAGGTTAAATGCCAAGTCGCCAAACAGCTTTGTCATTAATTCGACGTTAGTTTGGCCGCCACGTTAGGGCTAATTGAGAATGACCGTAAAGAGGAATATGCTTTCTATAAATTGGATGTGTTATTTGAACTGTGTGAAAATTTAGAGTGCATAACTTTCAAACACATTCTATTTTCGGGAAATCTCCGTTGAAATGTTGAAAAATAAACGAAGAATATAAATAATCATATTTAGTTGCCAGATACTGGAATAAATTCGTAGTATAATAAAAGATGACGTCACAGTCAATACATTAGAACCGGACTAAGTGAAACACTCATTGCGATTGGTTTTTGGTTGGAATTGGAAAAATATTTTGTTATTCACATTGCGATTGGTTCTTGGTTGGAATTGGAAAAAGATTTTCTTTAAACTTAATAATTATCAAAGTACGTGACAATAATATTCATTCAGTTTCTAATTGATGATATATGTGTTTTCACAATGTATTTTTGATTTTACTAGAGTATAAGATTTACTAATTGGGTGTAACTCTGGTTTTCACTGTAACTGAACGAACTGCTTCTTGAAAAGTGTTTTAAAACTATTATGGCTAGGTAAGAGTTCATTACAACTTGATTTTGTTTCATCAAATTAGATTAATATGCCTTCAAAATCACAGCAAAATAAGCTAAAAAAACCGTCAGATTTACGCAAAAAGGAAAGCTTCCGAATCAATCGCCAATTGCATAGAAGAAAAAGTAATAATCAAAAGACGTCTGTTTGAAGGTGTTGCTTCAATTACAAAACGAAAGGGAATCGACATTACACAGGATTCCGCTGTTTCTAATTTTGAAAGTTCTTTGAACTTAACTGATACTTATGTTCCTACAGAAGTTTCTTGTTCAGCTTCTTGTAAGATAGTCGACCAAAAAAAACTTGTCATACATTATAGAGACTGAAAAGTTTAAGGCGCCTTTCGTCACAAAATTAATAGATAACGGATAAACTTGACTTACAAAATGCACAATTGACAGTAGATAAGATAATTAAATGGGCGATAGCGTCTCGTAAAGAGCACGTAAAACATTGCGATCCAACTTGCATTTGATTAGGTCTAAATTTAAGATACTGCTCACAAAATCTGCAATGTGCACTAATGCGGAAGATAAGTAAAAGTCTTTGACTGGCGTATCTTTGCACACTTCTAGCACTGAACCGTTTTTCGCTGAGTCGACCTACAGGGATTTCGCTGATTGCATATTCTCGATACAAGTAAGCGTAGACGGAAAATGCTAGAACTTATTTGAATCTGCTGTTGAGGGTGGTATACCTAACAAGAAGTGGAAATGTAATCCACAACTATGCAACATTAATAAATATGATACTTTGTTATTGAAATTAACCAGTATCATGCACAATATATCCTCGAAAACCCTATATCAATCAAATCACTTAAGTTTATCTCAAAGTTAAGTTTGACTGCATCATTTCGCCAAATGCTACGATGCAGTGAAGAACTTGAAAAGTACATCATAAATCAAGGACAGAGAGAAAAAAAAATGATGAAATGGAAAAAAAGGGGGAGGGGGGGGGGGGGAAGGGAGAAAAGGAGAAAAAAAAAGATGTTACCACTGTCTTAAAAAAAGCTCTGATATCCCCCCAAAAAAACTTTTGAAAAGTAGAAAAACCGCCAACCTCAAAAACACAAAAAACTTTCTAGCAAGAAAAAAAAATCATACACATAATCAAAATTTGCAGCTACAAACACAGTGATATAAAAAAAAGGCCAACCTCTGATTACAGCTCTTGGTTGTGACTCACTTAACAATGTACGTTTACTTAGTTTATTTTTTAAATTTAAGTTCCGCTCCCATAAAAATTTACGCTGCTTGAGGTTGGCGCCCGTCTTAATCACTAAACTTTGCAATTCACCACACAGTAAAAACTTTCCGAAATGTATTAATGAATCAAACAAAAGCTTACCACAAACACATCTGTTTTCTACAATTTAAAAATCCTTCATAGAGATTCCAATACGAGCTTTTCAGCACAATTTCTCTATATCATTTCGAAAATTACATTTACGTGAACTGGAAAATTTACACTACATTGAAATTTCCTACTCATCCAAATAAAATCATACCTCCTCCAATATTCGTCCATGAATTAGTTTAGATGCAAACATTGTCAAAATTCCGACGACGGGCACCAATCTCAAGCAGCGTAAATTTTTATGGGAGCGGAACTTAAATTTTAAAAATAAACTAAGTAAACGTACATTGTTAAGTGAGTCACAACCAAGAGCTGTAATCAGAGGTTGGCCTTTTTTTTATATCACTGTGTTTGTAGCTGCAAATTTTGATTATGTGTATGATTTTTTTTTCTTGCTAGAAAGTTTTTTGTGTTTTTGAGGTTGGCGGTTTTTCTACTTTTCAAAAGTTTTTTTTGGGGGTCTGAAAATAACCAACCCAACTCATAATGGTAAATGTGATAAAAGTCAGTTGTATACCAAAAAACAATTCACAATTTGTGAAGAAAAATTTATTTTGCTTGACGGTGTTCCAGATCTAGCAATATCACTTCAAGAAGGCGTTAGAAAGACATCTCTTTCTGGAGGTCAGGGATATCACCTATGTGTTTGTAAGGGACAATGCAAGTCTGATAAGTGCAAATGTAAAAAATCCGGCAAACTTTGTAATTCTAAATGTCATAACAGTCTAATATGGTTAAATAAGTAAACTTAAAATGTTTAATAATTTGTAGTAATAGCATTTAACGAAATTTGATTTTTTTTTCCTCTCTAGAATATGGGCTTAGTTTTTTTTTTTTTTATATGGAACTGCAGTTTTTTTTTTTTTTTTTTATGTGCAACTGTTTTGTACAAATTAATGTAAATTGTATTTTTTTCCTTTCATAACACCTGTCAGTCCCTTATTCAAATTCCGTTCAGGCTAAATAAATGTATATGTGACTTAAAATAACCATTTATTGACTTTTAAATTGTAAAATATAAAATATTCTAATTCGTGGTCCCTTACGCCATAGTGTCCAACGAAAAAAAATCTTTCTGAGTAGTAACTACACAAAAAAAACTGCACTCCAATCTACTGGCCCAATCAGTCATAATATTTATTACATTTACCATTACGAGTTGGAAATTATGCAAACAAACTGATTAATTTGATAAATTTTCAAAAATTTATCATATTTATCACATTTAGTGATGATTATGCATAATTACCGGTTATTATATATAATCACCAGTTTATTACTTTTACTGTAACATAGAAATGCGAAGCACACTACTAACACATTGAAATTTACTCGATACAGCTGTGAAAATATATTAGGGCCATTGTTTCCTATAGCAGTAGAAGCTATTTACGTTTAGAATAAAATGCCTATAACATTCATTCCACACGTTTACGCAGCGTTGCCAGACCTCGAACTTACAATTCATAGGTAGGCAATTTTTCACAAGGGCATTTTGAACATAGTATATTTAATAATTATTTTTATCAATTGAAATATCAATAGTTCTTCAAAACCTTAGCCTTCCTGCACTTTAAAAAGTACCAAGAAAGGCACTATGTCAAATTATAGGTGTGGGAAAAACAACAGCTTATTGTCAAACACAGATGGATAACGAGGCACTCAACGTGTTAATGATACTATCCTGTAATACATAAACATTAAATAAAGGTTCAGTAATTACTTAAAATAAAATAATTTTTTTGGTTTACTATAATATTTTACACTGTCAGCCACCGATGGCTGACGCTGCGCTCAACATGTTAACGACAATTTAGTGCTCAATCATAAGCTTTAAAATATAAATAATCTTCAATCAAAATATAAATAAGCTTTTCCGAACAGAAACTGAATCCAATCACTATGGCAATTCAGCGCTTAATCATAAGCATTTTCTTCAAATAAATATAAATAAAAAGTTTTTTCAAACAGAAATTCAATCCAATTATAATAACAATTCAGTGTTCAATCATAAGTATTACTTCAAATCAAAATATTGTTGCGTGGACGGGTTCGAAAGATTTGTAGAGAAAGCAGATCAAAACTTGCAGAAATTTATTCCAATATAACTCTTCACATATTAATTTACAACTCCAGAACTTCTCGTTCTAGTAGACAGAATACATATCTTTTCACAATAGAGCACAAAACAGAAGTTAAAAACTTGACTACACAACTGCTCAAATCGCTGCAAATCTTCTAGAGGTGGATATTTGGAGAACTTTCCAGATCGTAGTCGAAAAGTCCTTTACATGTACATGGAGACCGAAAATGTCGCCAAATGGTCGCCAAGTTTGGCGACATTTTACGATTTCTCGCCAAATTTGGCGACAATAAATTAGTTGCCAAAACCCTGGCCAACTTGGCTCTATCTCGCCAATTTGGCGAGATTGTCATTACTATAATGTTAAATGCCCTGCTCCTTGTAAAACTCGCTTCCCAGCGTTACCTCAGTAAAACTCGTTATCAAGCATCAAGAGACTTATTGAAGGGAAACAAACTATTGCATTGCCTTATGCGAAATGTACATACATTTTACTATTTACAAAATTAACACTACGAAATACTTACAAATATACAAAAATTCGTAACAATATAAATAAGATGATACAAACAAAACCTCAATCAATTCATGATGACAATTCAGCTTCCAATTATAAAGGTCAACTAATCATAAAGGTCTATGTTAGTACATTCTGTAACAGAAGAAACACAGGCGGTACGTTGTTTGAGCAGTATTATACGGCTAAAAATGGTTTTTATCTATCACAAAAACACACATTTTTTAATTTTTAAAATTTACCTTTGACAGGTCATAGTATTTGAATGGAACAACTGCAGAACAAATAGTTACCATCTAATAAGGGTAGTAACAACTGGTAATTGTTTGGAAATAATCGGAGAGGGTGTGAATAAGGGGCAAGATAACTTCTCATAAATTTGTTCTTTAAGTATCGCAAAGTGGGCGTATGTCATTCAGATATATCTACTAATGGTCGTAAATATCGATCAAAATAAATATCGATACTATATCGTTGCATAGAAAAAAATATCGATAAAATATAGATATGTCGATACATGATTTTTTTTTTTTTTTAATTTTATTTTCAATTTTGCCAGAAACGAATTTTTTGGAGCAAATTTCTACTTTTCAAGAATTAATTTCAAAATTGTTTTAATAAATAAATTATAAAAATGGTTTTTATAAATAAATTATATTATCAATCAGAATAAATAAAATACATTTGGATGTCAATACATAAATTCACATTTATTTTTAAAGAAGAAATTTTTAAAAGTAGTTTACCGCTTATTTTGCTGATAGATGTTTTTAATTTTTAAATTAGATGCAAATTCCAGGCTTCCAATTAGATGCAAATTGGCAACAAAAACGGCGCTATGCTAATAACCACTAATAAATGATCTTATCTTTACATTACATTATGTTATCTTTTTGGTTAGGGTGCCATTTTAACTGTCTCTCAGTCAAGTCCCAAATTTAGTTTTGAAGTTTTTGAAAAGGGAACAAAGAAAAATGAAAAAACACATGTAACTAAAAAATTATCATCAAAAAACTAAAAATGTTTGAAAATATTGATATATCGGTGACTTGTATCGATATTTTTACTATCGATATATTTTTCAAAAGATCGATAAAAATATCATCGTATCGACATAACACCTACCTCTAATATCTACTCACTCATAGACAGACACTACTTTCTAGCAGTGAAATTTTCAATTACATTCTCTAAATTCAAAAGAAGTCTCCATTAACACACATTTTAGTAAATGCTTTCCTTTCGAAATTAAATTTGCTAATTAAATTATTATTCTTGTTTGCTTATTATGGACTCCCAGTCCACTTTGGGAAATGTATATTGCCAGACAAAGGATATAATTATCATAAATAAGCCCTTTACAAAATTTCCGTCGCATTCAACAAAATGATCAATGGGGACTCAAACTTTGGGGATTGCTCCACCATTCCTTTTCTTTATAAATGTATTTGAAAGTGGGTGTATGCCATTTAGACAAGTCCTACTAGACTGAGAGGCGACTGCAATTTTTAGACCCCATCGAACATCATTCTGAATTTTCTATAGAAATTGTAGAAAAGTAAGTAGATTAGGAATCCACTGGTCTCCCGTGGCAAAAATGACCGAAACTGGTCAAAAATCGACTTTTAAAAAGTTGAACTAAATTCAATTGCCAAATGCGCCATAACTTGCCAAATAATGAGCATTTTTTTTTTTTTTTTTTTTGCAATTTGGCAACCCTCACTCTTTAATTTTCAGTTAAGAAGGTTGCAGACGATTCAGATATCTAGCGACAATCTACATGCATCTATTAAAAGGGAGCCAAGTTGGCAATAAACATTACGTCACTGATGACGTAACTAATGTTGCCAATTTGGCTTACTTTTAAAAGATATAAGTTTTCCGAGCAAGAGATCAGAAATCGTTTGCGCTTTTTCTCATTGAAAAATCAAAATGCAGTGGGTTGCCAGACGAAAAAGTGTGTTCTCTTTTTGGCAAATTATGACATATTTGGCAATCGGATTTTAGTTCAACTCATTCCAAGTCAATTTTTGATCAGTTTCGGGCATTTTTGCCACGGCAGACCAGTGGATTCCTAATCTACTCACTTTTCTCCAATTTCTATAAAAAATTCAGAATGATGTTCGTTGAGGTCCAAAAATTGCAGTCGCCTCTCGGACTATACCGAAGTGGAATGAAAAAGCAGTCAGTGGACGCTTCAGATCGAGAAAATCGGTTGACACAAAGAGACAGATTAAATGAGAGGAGGGTGGATTCAAGCAATGGGTATTCCACCGTGAAATAACAGCCCGACTTTTCCATTGAGTAATGGATTTGAGAGGGTACATAAAAGAAATTTCTATTGTAAAGAAGATAAATACACGTTAGGGTAAGAGTAAACTTTTACCTCTGTCATGTTCACTTTTAAATCAATCTTTCTTTAAACTAGATGTGTAGAACTTCGCACAACTTTCAATTACACTATAATACTGACGTGGATTTGACGTGGCCAAATTGGCGAGATAGAGCCAAGTTGGTGATGGTTTTGGTGACTAATTTTTGTCGACAAATTTGGCGAGAAATCGCCAACTGTCGCCAAACTTGGCTACCATTTGACGACATTTTCGGTCCTCATGTACATGTGTAGGACTTTTTGACTACGATCTGGAAAGTCCTCCAAATTTCTATCTCTAGAAGTTTCACGAAGGATTGACTTTCCTATATAAGCCCGGCTATGAGTTGAGTGAGTGGAATTACGGGTTTAGTTGAGTCAGTTAGTTGACTGGAATTACTGAGTTGAGATACTGAGTTAGCTGTATCTCAGTGAGCATTCAGAGTAGTTCTAAAGCGAACTGTATTGCATTGTCTTTTGCTGCGATTTGTAGCAGTTGTGAAGTTTTTTTTTAACTTCTGTTTGAGCTCTATTGCTGTGTATAGAGCTGTATTGAGTCTTCTAGAACGAGAAGTTCAGGTTTTGTAAAAGAATCTGTGAAGAGTATATCGGAATAAATTTCTGCAAGTGTTAATCTGCTTTGGCTTGAAATTTTTTGAACCCAGCCACGCAACAATACTGATGTGGATTTGTGTCATCTACCGTATTTATATTTTCGTCATTCATTTAGCAAAAGTGGCCAGTTTGGCGATAATTTTTGTATGGGTCTTTAAAAAAGAAGGAAAACAATAAATAAACTCCGCCAAAATAACGATTTCGGCGATATACTTTTCGATAATTCTTATATTTTCCTTTCATATAAGTGAAACCGAGAGGAGGAGAAAAAACGATGGTTGATGAGGTATGCTCAAGGAAAGAGAAATCTGTGTTAAAGACACTAGTTTCTTAACTTTTTACTCCATTAAAGCATTTTTACTTTAATTTAGGAGGAGGAAACGTTTAGAACACTTTAAGAGACATTACCACAGCGATATTGAACAAAATCATTAGAGCCGTTTCTTAGCAATTACTGAAAAACATGATCTATTCAATGGCAGCTACCTTATGCGCATGTGGGATTTTGAGAAAACCTTAATGGTATGTCCCATGGCTGCCACTAACCTTCATACCAAATTTGAACATCGTAGGTCAATTTTTCCGGGAGTTATGCTAACCACAGACACACATAGATACATTTTTTCTAGATCGAATTTTTGAAATCGGAATGTTCCAAAACGAGGAGAAATGCAAAAAAAAAAAAAAAAAATCTAAATTTTTTTTTTGATCGAATCCTGTACTTTCATTACCCAGTGTATACATATGGTGAATTGAAAGCAAAAAAGTAAGTGCTAATGTTGTTATGTTGCTGCTGCCAAAACTATAAAAATGAAAAAATCCTGTTTATATATATCAATATAAAAAATAAATTGTTTACAATAAGTTAAAAAAAAATACAGCGTTTATAAATCGTTCATATTAACTTCGATTTTGTGAGTAAGTACGGTTGTCGATGTTGAGAAAATCTGCAGAGACCTTATTTAATCCAATTATTTATTCTAATCGTTTACAGACACTCTTTCCTGTTGCCTAAAATTGATTCGGATGTGAGTATATAAATTCACTTTCATTTTAAATGAATACATTTTGAAAAATTGTATACAGTATCGTTTGCTGATGTAGATGGTGTTTGTATCTAATTTTCAGTTTTAAAGAGAAGCACACGTGGACAACAGAAACGACTCTAAGTTAATGAATATAAAAGATTTATATGACTTGCTTTGATTTTTATTTGTTGCATTATTAATGGTTAATATTGGCTATAGTAAGTTTTCTATATTTGTTTAGAGCCATTGTCTTATTAATTTTTAAAGAGACACTGTCTTTTTGAATTGAACTACATTTATAACATGATTTCATTTTACTATATGGTATTATCACTTTTTTTTTTATTAAAAAAAAAAAAAAAAAAAAAAAAAAAAGATTTGTGTGTGGAACATCTCGCAACTTTCAATTACAATATAGTAATGACATGGAATTGTGTCATTTACCAATTTTATATTTTCATCATTCGTTTTAAAAAAATGGCCAGTTTGACCATATTGTTTACCGTAATTTTTGTATGGGTCTAAAAAAGAAGAAGAAGAAAAAAAAAAAAAACTTTGCCAAAGTGGTGATTTTGGCGATATACTATTCTGTAATCCTTACATTATCCTTTATTATAAGTGAAACTGACGGAAGAAGAAAAACGATTGTTCATGCTCAAGGAAAGAGAACTATGTGTTGAAAGCATTCGTTTTTCCACTTTTTACGCCATTAAAACATTTTTATAGAAATTTTGTAGGTGGGGATGTTTAGAACACCTTAAGAGGCATTACCACAGCGATTTTGAACAAAATCGTTCGATAAATGTTTTACTAATTACTGAAAAAACATGATTTTTTTTCAATGGCAGCTACCTAACGTGCATACGCGATTTTGACGAAAACCTTAAATGTAGGTCCCATGGCTACCATTAACCCGCACACCAAATTTGAACATCGTAGGTCAATTTGTTCGGGATTTATGCTGACCATATACATACAGTCTTTCTAGGTCACTTTTTTGAAATCAGTTCCATATGTGTTCCAATACGTGGAGAAATGCAAATTTTTTTATTTTTTTTTTGACCGAATGCTATACTTTTATTACCCTATGTATACATATGGATAATTGAAAGTAAAAAAGTGTTCACTCTATGTTAGTAACACATTAGTGAATATATTCAACAAGAGATTTAATAATACTATAAAGGTCAATTCTTTGTGAAATTCGCATTCGTCAAGATTGCTGAAAACTGAAGAAAAAAAAAGATTTTTTAATTTTAATCACATTACAATTGATATTTGATTCCTTTTTTTTTTTTTTTTATAATTAAAAAATTATAATTTTCATTATTAGTAAACTGAATTCTAAAAGAGAAGTAAATCTTCTGTTCCAACGTGACAATAGAACTTAACTTACCTTTTAATAAAACTATTTAAACTGTACTTCCAGATTACTCTGTTTTAGTTGTTTTTAGTCGATATTGTTGCACAAATTGTCTGTATATATTGTAAATAGTGACGTATTATTTCAAAATTCTATTGTAATTTATTTTTATCTTATTTTATTTATTAATTAATAGCGATTATACAAGTTAGAAAAAGGTGGCAACACCTAAAGCAATCGAGAAGTTTCGAGATATTTCTTTTCCGATGAATTGGCTGGAAATTTCGAGAATGTCTCACGCGCTTGTATATAAAAGACTGGAGAACGGGAAAGTTTTCAGATTGACTTCGGGACTTCGTTGAAAGCTGATCGCTTTGCTTACCTATTGGAGTGAGCTTGTATAACCGCTGAATTCGAAGTTATTTTTGTTGAAGCTTGTGTTGAAGCTTGAGAGTAATTAAACTGTTGCCTGTGAATAAATTTTGTGAGTTTTCTGAAGAGAGAATAAATATTTTTAAACCGTGAAAACTGTGCCATCATTGCCTCAGTGGAAAAATTCATAACAATATGAATTGTGACACGATAATGATCGAAATCATTCAGTTTATTTTGAGATAGAGTCGATATCTGTCGCAGTATTTTTTGCAGTCAATCTTAATAAATTTTCCAAATGAGATTCAGTTAAGTTACTACTGTACTTATTCTTTATAAAAAACCATCTTGCTGAAAAAAGTTTCTTTAAATAGTTTCTTCGGACACGTAGTGGAGAACTCTGTTCGATATAATTAACACATACTACAATATTTTGGAAAATTATAATTATGTAAAACAAAAGTTCATACAGGAAAATGGGATTTTTTTTTATATATGTCTTATCTCCATTGATGTAGAGGGCGCTGCTTATGTAATCCCCTAGCGGCGACTTCGTCGCCAGAGAGAGAGTATGATCGGAGGAGTGGAGGTGAACGGACGTGGAAGTCGCCTCTCCTAGTTTGGGTTTAAGAACCTATTTCTATCTAATGCACGAATAAACCTGCTGTCCATTTAATTGGCCTCTTTCACTTTTACCCCTTCATCATACAACATATATATCTTCTGTGCTGTTAACGGGCCGCAGAAACATCCCTCGCGGGCCAAACCCGGGCCGCGGGCCGCAGAAACATCCCTCGCGGGCCAAACGCGGGCCGCGGGCCGCGTAGTGGCTGACGCTGGACTAGATCAATTTTTGAAATTTTTTCAGAAATAGTGATAATGTTTTATCTCATTTGAAACAGAGGAAATTTATCTAAAATATTACTTTTATGTAATCATAATAAGCACACTTGCAGTCTAGAAAAAATGTATTTCTACCTGTGTGCACGTGATCAGTATAACTTCCGAAAAATTGACCTAACGTTGTTCATATTCGGTGAGCGGGTTGGGGTGGCCATGGGCCTTACCATTAAGGTTTTCGTCAAAATCGTCCCCGCCTCTAAGGTTTAAATCATGAAAAATCATATTTTTTACTAACTGCTAAAGAACGGCTTTAACGATTTTGAATAAAATATCTGCGCTAATGCCTTCTAAGGTGTTTTAATCGTCCCCACCTTCGAAATTCTCTTAGAATTGCGATAAAATCGAAAAAAGTTGATAAACGAGTGCCCTTCACAAGAGCTCTCTGCATCGCCCATCAATGATTGATTTTTTTCTGTTTCAAGCCTATCGTGTCTGTCGAATAACATGGTCTTTAATGTCGATCGAATAACATCGCCAATTTCGTCCTATTGGCGGGGTTTGTATGATCCATGTAAAATATTGTCAATAATACCGCCAAACTGGCAATTTTTATTCAAATGAGTGAAAATATGAATACGGTAACTAACATCATATCCAATTTTAATGCAATGACCAATATTATAGTGTAATTGAAAGTTGTACGATGTTCCTCACCCACACATAAAGAAACACATTAAGTTACAAGTTACCTTGTCGCAAGCTATCTGATGGCTATGGATTTTTAACGCTTCATCTTTTTTCTTAAATAAAGTTTAAAACATTTCTACTTTTATTATAAACAAATATTGTTTCAGGAAAAGAATTATTTTTGAAAATCACGATCCGAAGCCAAAAAAGAATGTTGCCTCTTGTGGCGAAAATTTTACTTAGATTATTTAACCAATGACGCCGACCTGATCTCTTTAACGTGATAACTTTGAAAGTTACTTATATATTATAAATTGGATTTGTCGGCTTATAATGGATTTGAGTTAGAAGAAACCTTTCGCCAAAGACCATACATTTAAAAGGAAGTTTCAGCATAGACAAGGAAGATTTAAATGTAAGGGTATATTTCATAATAATGTTTCTAACAGTACTGACAGATAATATTTATAGTTTGAAAATGGCGACATAAATTTTAATATTTATCTCAAGTCAAAACATTTTAGAACCTCATAGTCCACATACATATATTTTTGCTACAAATTCTTGTTGGACTTTTTCATTTTAAATGGGATTTTTATGGATTGATATCTGAATGAATATTTCATGGATTTTGTTTCTATAAAATACAAGACATCATTTCATATTAGTGAGGATGTTCCAATTTTTGAAAATTATTTCTAGTTTTCTATCTTTTACAGTTTTTGAGTTTTGATTAATAACTTCCGAACTCTACAAGTATGAGTGTCATAGTCATATATAATAGCAAATACTTGTTTTTCTATAGATGAATATTGCCCTACGCCTGTACCTTTATTTGCTCAATAGTGATTTGAATATTTATTGACTTTGCTTTTCATCTTGTATATTACAATACGGCTTTTATTGTACTAGCTTGAATGATTTATTCTTCTTATTTTTAATTATTTCTTATATGCTCAATAGTTATTTTAGTGTTTACTGACTTTACTTTTCATCTTGTATATTGCAATACGGCTTTTATTGTATTAGCTCGAGTTATTTCTTCTTATTATTTCTAATTTAATCTTATATATTCAATAGTTATTTGAGTGTTTAATGACTTTACTTTTCATCTCGTATGTTTCAATACGGCTTTTTATTGTATTAGTTGAGTTATTTCTTTTTTTTATTTCTAATTTAATCTTATATATTCAATAGTTATTTGAGTGTTTAATGACTTTACTTTTCATCTCGTATGTTGCAATACGGCTTTTTATTGTATTAGCTTGAGTTATTTCTTTTTATTATTTCTAATTTAATCTTATATATTCAATAGTTATTTGAGTGTTTAATGACTTTACTTTTCATCTCGTATGTTTCAATACGGCTTTTTATTGTATTAGCTTGAGTTATTTCTTTTTATTATTTCTAATTTAATCTTATATATTCAATAGTTATTTGAGTGTTTAATGACTTTACTTTTCATATCGTATGTTTCAATACGGCTTTTTATTGTATTAGCTTGAGTTATTTCTTTTTATTATTTCTAATTTAATCTTATATATTCAATAGTTATTTGAGTGTTTAATGACTTTACTTTTCATCTCGTATGTTGCAATACGGCTTTTATTGTATTAGCTTGAGATATTACTTCTTATTATTTTTAATTATTTCTTATTTGTTTTATAGTTATTTAAGTGTTTACTGACTTTACTTTTCATCCGGTATGTTGCAATACGGCTTTTACTGTCTTAGCTTTTTACGATGGATAAGACGCAGTAATTATTCATTGTACTTTATTAGAAATTCAAATACAAAATTAGTATTATTGGGATATTGATAATTACGTATTACATTATCATATATTATAAACAGAATCGGTATTTGCAGAAACTACAAATTTCTCATTGTTTATGGCATTGCTTGTAAAGCAAAAAAGCAAGGTTGCGACAGTGTACATTGATCAGCAACTTTTTAAATAATAAACAAAATTAAAATAAAACTCACATTTTGGTCGTAAAATGAAGATTCAGATGAGATTTACAAACTGATCTCTAATTGCAACTTCTATGTAATGAATGTTTATTTATTGCCTTGGAGCCGAAGAAGATTTAACAATCAGCATAGAGTTCTATTTTAGTAATTTCCACCAAGTATAGCTGAAATCTGTTTGTAAGAATGGACAACCTATTTTTAGCATTATAGGGGAAGTATTGCTTCTGCCAAGGAGGGATCTATAGTTTGTAGAGGTCGGAAATATCGATCAAAATAAATATCGATACTATATCGTTGCAATGAAAAAAATATCGATACTTGATTTTTTTATTTGATTTTCAATTTTGCCAGAAAAAAAGTTTTTCGGGGCAAATTTCTACTTTTCATGATTGCTTTTTTGTAAGGTGACTACTTTTTCAACTGAAATAGATCTATTACAAAAAAAAAAAATATATATATATATATATTCGCTTAATTGGTGCAGTGATTTTAAGAAAAATTTCGATAATTTTCAATAGCTTGTATGGAAAATATTGAATATTGGTGCCGTTTTAACTGTCTCTCAGCCAAGTTCAAACTTTAGTCTTGAAGTTTTTGAAAAAGGAATAAATAAAATCGAAAAAACACATAGCACTACAAAACGATCATCAAAAAACTAAAAATGTTTGAAAATATCGATAAATCTGTGACTTTTATCAATATTTTTAATATCGATATTTTTTTAGAAATATCGATAAAAATATCGTCGTATCGATATATCGCCGACCACTAATAGTTTTATAACAGAGAGGGCGGTGTGTAAGTTATATTACTATACCATAGGATAACTTAACTTGATTATACATTATATGTTACATAGAGGTAAAAAGTCTCACTAAGCTGCGCTATGTGTGAATTTACGGCTGTAAACTAGAGTTGCCTTTAACAATATCGTTCAGGATAAAATATTGTTGCATATGATAGAAAGGATAGTCTTATAAAGAATACATATACAAAACAAAAACTGATATTTACTATGTTGTCGTGCTTCGTCATCGGCATTTTCATCTGTATTATTTTGGGAAGAAAACATTTATATAAAATATGTTCAAAAAAGGATTCGTCTAATTTGGATCGACTTCATCCAAAGCCTGAGTGAAGTGTGCCTTAAAATGTGAGCGGTAAAAACAATACAGCACATTTTGATCTTATTTTTCATTCCGATCTCTCACAAGTTCATAAGCTTGTGTAAATTAAATAATGAACTGCTTCACTGCCAGCCGTTTTGTTTGAATATCATTCCACGCTATGTAACTAAATTTGTAAGACGTATATTGAAGAGCTCTTCGGAGCGATGTACCAAATGTTCAACAATAGTATTCTAAAGTTCCTCCTACAGTATTCTAAACCCTAGACACCGTTAATTAAACTATGTTCATGTTAAAAAGAAGATTTTGTTTCAAACTCAGCATCCCTACATTTATATAAATTGAATATCTGAGTTTGTTTTGGGTGCTAATGTTAGACTTTTATTTATTATAGTCAAACAGCACATAAAATATTCATCATTGTATTTTTTTTCTCATTTAATTCAGAACGGAGGAGGCGATCGCCACCTCCGCCCATCCCTGGATCCGCCAATGGATTCTGCTGGTCTACTTGCAAAGTATACATCACTTACAGGTGGTTCTAAAAATAATGGAAACACCTATGTGACAACTAAGGATGCGCTTCATAACCATTACGGTATACATATACATTAGGATTTTCAAAATTTGACTCAAGTCTGCATTTTTGTTTTTATGTTTTAAAATATTCCCGAATTCATTACCTTTAAAATAATACAAATTTCTTTCTCAAACTCAATTTACTTTTTAAATTACAGTGTATTTTGTGTACCTGTTTTGTATCCCTTCCATTAGTGTAGTAAACTTTAAACGCTTTTTGCGAAGAATGACATTTTGGTGTTATATGACTTAACGCCAACGGTCATAACTTCATAATAAATTGTTCGATTTACAAAATTCTAATTTTGTTCTGAAGACACAAGTTGTGAATGTGTTTTCTATGGAGAATCTAACATATATTGTTATAAACACATTTTTTATGAATATTTTAATCTTAATTTTTTGTTAAATAATATGTATTTTTTTAAACTTTTTATTTAAAAATTTATAATTAAATAAATATTGCATACAAATTCAAAATCCTCCATAGAAACATGCGTCAATATAATATATTTTATTTGCAGTAAAAATCATACTTCTAAGTTAATTACAAGTTTATTTATGTATGTTCTAATAATGTCCTAATTAGTAACTTTAATCGCAATTAGCTGATTAAAAATGTGACGGAAAAATAAAATTTATATATATAATGCTGTATAATATATAATATAAATTCTGAATATTAGTTACCCAAAATATTAAAAAAAGTTATATACCTATCACTTTTTTCTTGGGCATTCATGCGATAGTTTTACATTCCATGAAGCAGGAATTAAGAATATAGATGACAAGTGTTTTATAAAATGGCATTTATAGTTAGAGAAAACATTTTAAATTAGAATTTAAATTTTTCTTTTTGTATAAACATATTTTTTATATTGTATTAAGTTTAAGTCTGCCTAAAAGAATGAACAGATCAATTAGCTTTTATTTCCAATATGAATCTTGAGCTTATTCCAGAAACTTAACAAAATATGTTGTGGGTAGCTTATGTTCAAAAAAAAAGAAAAAAAGAATCCTAATTTTTTATCATTACGTTTCACTTGATAATTTAAAAAAAAACATACTTATGTCTAAAAAAATAGTTTTTTGAGAAGGTATTAAACTTTATACTGTATAAAGTATACTTTTGTTACCTTCAAAAAGTTTTAACTCCCATTAAAATGTTAGACCTCACAGACTTTCAAAGAGACCAAATTGTAGGTTTGGTTGTTTTCAGATTATCTGGCGCCGTCAGCAACACGAGGACTATAATGCACCGAAACTTTCGTCATTAGACAAGCCAACATACATTTACAAACACCCATGCCAACACGGGACTCGAACCCGCAACCTCGCGGTCTAGAAGCTAGCACGCTAGCCACTATACCGTTTGGTCGGCACCAAATTGTAGGAGCCCGACTACTTGGAGCAACTGTGACCGAAACATCGCAGTTATTAGGTGTGTCTAGAGGTATGGTGACTAAAATCATGACAGCCCAGTAAAAACACGGACGATGGCCGCTTCACGGCTAGTTGCCGGCAGTACTGGGTGGGTGATGGCCACGTAATGCCATCAATGCCACACTCGCGGTTCGTTACTGAGATACCATCAGCTTATTTTTTCTAGGCCAACCTCTTCTTGTCCGTTGATGGCCATCCAGCACTTTAGTAATATAACTGGTGGCAACGGTTACGTCATCGTATCGTGCCTTCTGCGCATGCGCATGATTGTTTTGAACTTTCGTAAACACGTATTTTTTTTTTTTTTCACTTGATTTTCTAGTAGCCATTGCATGCAGACAAAATTGCTGCGTTTGTGATATCTTCTGGTTTGGTTTGGTTGTTGTTTTATGGCGCAAAGGAAACACAAGGGCCAGTGATATCTTCTGCGTCATTATTTTTCTTTTATTTCATTGAAAACGTGAACATCGAACGATTGTTTTTATTTCATTGAAGAAAAGGATCGCGAAATATTCATCATGGAAGGAAATCGACGTGTAAGTAATACTTTTCCTTATGTTATATTCAATTGTATTTTACATAATTATACGATATGTCGTATATACATGAGGACAACATTTATGCACTAATAATGTATATGTGGTTCAGTATGCAGCGTATTGAACGAACATTAACTAATATTCTAGCCTTCAACTGCTGTATGCGGTCTGACAGACCGCGAGTCATTTTTTGTGGAATGCTTCCATCCCCTAAAATATTTCATCTTTGACTTTAAAATTATTTTCCCGATACTATGTTTCTTAAATTTTAACCTGTTGTTCATTAAATTGTTTGGCGCTGTAGAGACCACATGTTGCCCTTGCGCCAAAAATATCAAACTACCCAACCACAGCAGTTAAGGGCTAGTTTCGTTTCGAATGTTTTGATATATTTAATGTAAGTGTATAGGTGCATAACCCAAACCATGATTCCTTCCGAATACTAGCTTTTAATTCTTTCCCTCCTTCGTGTTACTTATTTCCTATGTATAACGATTTTTGTACTGCAGATTAGAGCCAAAGATATTTAAAGTAATGTATATAGTCCTTGTATAAATGATTTGAACGTTGTTAGTCTGATTTTTGGTTTTGTTTATACGCTTAACGACTTATTTTTGGGCATAATAACGGGTAATCAGGCCGGGAACTACAGCTTAATGTGAATTCCGAACCACAACGAACATCCATGCCTAATCCAGGATTCGAACCCGGCAGCTTTGGCATGCGAGGCCAGAGAGCTAACCACACATCCACCAGGTCTACGTTGTTAGTTTGGATTAGTTTGGTTTTCAATTTGGAAGTTTTTATCTTGTATCCATCAAATGGAACAGTTTCGAAGTTGCTTATTAAAGAGTAAGAACTATTGTTACAGACCGCCGAAGCAAGATACTTTTGTCCATCGGTTAGCTGTGGGGATAGCGCTCTCGCCTCGCATGCTAAAGGTGCCGGGTTCGAATCCCGGGTTAGGCATGGATGTTTGTTGTGATTCAGAATCCACGTTAAGCTGTTGGTCCCGGTCTGATTAGCCTGTCACTGTGCATAAAAATAGGGCGTTGAGCGTACAAGCCAACCAACTAATGTTACAGAATAATTCCTGTAATAAAATATTACTGATTTTTGCACAAAATGCATTATGATGTATGCTTATAATAATTTTAGGGGATGTTTCACTACTTGTTTAACATTTGAAGCTAGCAACTTAGTGGAAGGAATTTTGTTAGAGTAAACAAAAACTAGATAGGTATGTTTGTAAGGTGTCGAAAGACATTGCTTGGTGAAGTTACTCAAAAGTGAAAAAATTATTAATATTTGTATGTATAGGAATGATTTTTTCCCAAGTTTTAATTATAGCAGAGAATTGAATAACAAATGGGAAAATAACTGGTAAGTTGTTTTAAGATTATCTGGCGTCGTCAGCAACACGAGGGATATATTGCGCCAAAACATTCGTCATTTGACAAGCCAACATACATTTACAAACATCCATGTCTTACACGAGACTCGAACCCGCAATCTCGTTGTTTAGAAGCTAGTATGCTAACCACTATACCATATGGTTTGCGGACATATAATTGGATAAGGTATATTTCTCTATTATAGTAACTTCGTCAGGGGGTGACTACTATAATCAATGCCAAAATACGAGAATTTCTCTGTATATGTCATGGCAAAACTTAGTTGGTTTTAACTTAAATTTGTTTACAGAGGTCATTTTTTATTTTTTTTTTATTTGAATTTAGATTCATTTGGCATGTGTTTCAAATGCTATAATGCAAAAGCATAATAATTAGTGGTGCTATTAAAACACCTAATGAAATAACTGTGAAGCTGATAAAATAGTTCCAAGTGACTTTCCTTACAAGTCATTTCGTTAATTGAATTAAATAAAAAGTTAATATTTTCAAAACTCATTTTAAGTAAGCAAAATTATATTGCAGAATCAATATAGCCGACCAAACGGTATAGTGGTTAGCGTGCTAGCTTCTAGACCGCGAGGTTGCGGGTTCGAGTCCCGTGTTTGGCATGGGTGTTTGTAAATGTATGTTGGCTTGTCTAATGACGAATGTTTCGGCGCATTATAGCCCTCGTGTTGCTGACGGCGCCAGATAATCTGAAAACAACCAACCAACCAGAATCAATATATGCTTTATATTTTCAAAGCATTAGTGGAGTTGCACTTTGTTTTCCAAAGGGTATTTTATTACCTATTTGGTAAAATTAAAATCCAACTTACTTAAATCAGTGGAAACTTTTCCATTATTCTTCCATTCGAGCCCCTTCCGAACCAACACTTCAAGTCCAAAAAAAAAAAAAAGGGCGAAAATTAGTGGATCGTTCTTGTCTTTCTTCCCCCTCCTCTCCTTGCCTTCCCTCAGCGTAATTTGCTGCAAAACGCGCTTTTCAAATCGTTCAGAAAAAAAGTTTTAGTCTTTCTGACAACTGTTATTTTCAGCTACGCTATTTGGACTCTATTTTTTAAATGCATACAGATCATTGACATCTTTGAACTTGGTTCTCTTGTCAACTTGCTTTCCGGGAGTTCCGGACCTTTCATTAGGAACATTAAGATTAAAAATCAAGCTAAACATTAATTATTGCATTGCATGAATGTATTTTATCCTAGTGGGCTCCCTGCCCTGTATGTAGCTTCACAAATATGAGTATAATATCATTTTAAAGCTACTAAGTTTGAAAAAGCTGTTATTTTCAATCAGCACAAAATTTGGAATAGAAAGTTTTAAATGAATTACCCGAGATACATATGTTTTAAATACAGAGTTAAATCTCATACAAATCTGGCCGATCAAACGGTACAGTGGTTAGCGTGCTGGCTTCTAGACCGCGAGGTTGCGGGTTCGAGTCCCGTGTTGGCATGGGTGTTTGTAAATGTATGTTGGTTTGTTAAATGACGAAATGTTTCGGCGCATTATAGCCCTCGTGTTGCTGACGGCGCCAGATAATCTGAATACAACTCATACAAATCTGTTTTCTTCAAAAGAAGTTAATAATAATTGCATGATTTGATTTTGTAAAAGAACTTTTGACTTGGAGAAGTCATTGATACGCTGTTTCTTTTATGCAAACTTACTATTGAATGTTTAAATTAATAACATTTGTGAAATCGCTATCATGAGTATGTACTTAATATAATAGTATATTTCTCTTTCATCTGCTATCAGCCAAACACAAGCTACAATTGGTTGGTTAGTTTATACGCTCAACGACCTATTTTTCTGCACAATGACAACTAATCAGGCCGGGACCTACAGCTTTACGTGGATTCCGAACCACAACGAACATCCATGCCTAATCCAGGATTCGAACCCGGCAGCTTTGGCATGCGTGGCCAGAGCGCTAATCATACAGTCATCAGATGGGCCACAAGTTACATAAATGACTAAACAGGCTAAGATGGAAGAGATACCTAGTTAAAAGTGGTGGCTTAGAACAGCGCTTGACAGGAACGGGAGAAGGTCACTGTCGCAACAAATCGAATAAATGACATTTTACCCTAATTTATAATAAATAACAATAAATTTAATCCACGAATTGAGAACAAAGTGTCCTTGTTTTGACTTTATTTTACAATTGCTGTTTTGTTAAGGTTCTTTCAATAATTGTTGAAATAATGGGATTTGCGTGGGAGATTATGTTGAGACATAACATGATGTAAATTACTTGTAATTCTGACCAAAATTCATGATATAAGTTATTAATAATTGTATCACTACACATTTTCAACCCTTGATGTTTTGAATTATACTTTAAAAATTTGGATAATCTTTATGCAGGAGAACTTCTGAAAAAATTAAGTGGAGGCTGAACATAAATTGGAAAATTATTTGTTTGCAAAAAAACCCTCATAGATACTGCTTGAAAAGAATAGTGTAGAAGTAAATGGAAGATATTTAAACATGGTGTGTTTGTTTAAAGAAATGACAAGTTTCTTCCAATAATTACAGCAATTAATGTAATCTGAATTGTAGATCAACATAATGCAAATTTTCTAGTTTCATAATTCTATTATTCAAGATAATTATTATAAGTTATTGGTAAAAATAAGAGTTACAAAAAATCTTATAATCCATGCCACTTATTTAATTTGGTTGGTTGTATTCAGATTATCTGGCGCCGTCAGCAACACGAGGGCTATAATGCGCCGAACATTTCGTCATTTAACAAACCAACATACATTTACAAACACCCATGCCTACACGGGACTCGAGAACCGCAACCTCGTGATCTAGAAGCCAGCACGCTAACCACTATACCGTTTGGTCGGCTATTTAATTTGGATTATATATTTTAACTTTCTGTAATGAGATTTTTTGTGTTGTGTTAACTAAATCTCTTAATGCTTATCTTTTTCAAGCCCAATTGATGTTCACTAATCATTTAGTGCATTTTGCATGAGCATCATTTTTTTGTTCCCATGTGGATAAAAGTAGGGAACAAAAAGAATGATGCTCATGCAAAATGCACTAAATGGGAAGTGAATATCAATTGAGCTTAAAAAGCAGCATGTTTAAAGCGAACCATTATTAGTTTGTCGTGGGACTGCTAATTTCAAATTAATAATATAATGCGAATCTTTAGTTGCTCGTTGTAGTGTTGTAAAGGGCAATCGATATTATAAGGCGAACTTTCGTCGAGTCGATGTGGGATTGCGGACGGCAGCCAGAAAACTGATATTGGAGCACTGTTGGGCCGTTGAAGGCAACAGCAATGTTTATGTTTTGGCTAAGCGGTGGCTCAGACAAAATTTGTTCTTCCACTTAAGGCTGTCAATTGTAGGGCCACTGCTGTACACTTGCGGTTCGGCCAGTAGTTGATGCAGGGGAAGCAGTGGGTAAGTGAAGGCTGGCCAGACATCAACGGCCGATTTCCGGCCCTTACTGCTGGCCCAAGTGTAGGCCAGACGGTCACTTTTATGCACTGAAAAGTAAAGGCCATCCGCTAATGGTCCAGCAGTTTAGGTGATGGCCACAGTCAGTCGTCCACTGCTGGCCCAGATGATTTTTTTTACTGGGAGCGTACACACTGTGTGGCAAGACAAGCTCGACAAAGCAAAATGGTAGACGGAAAAAGAAGCTGAGCAAAAGAGACCGACGGGTTTTGAAGCGGATTTTAATATTTGAAAAGAAATGAAGAATGGCGCAAAATTCCTCTATACGCTATTCAGCACTTGTATGATTCGAATCCCATGCCAATCCAAGCTGTATTGCATGCCAAAGGTGGCCCTACACCTTATCAGTAAAATATGCCTTCTTAATCTAGGATGTTTAAATTATTTTGATAACCACCTGTATAAGCTATCCAGAAGTTGTATTTAGAGTTCAATGGGTTTATCCTTGTTTACAAAATAAAAGGTTATCACTTACAAAACATGACTATAATATTGTTACGAATTTCTGTATATTTGTAAATATTTCGTTGCATTAATTATGTAAAAAGATAAATTTATGTACATTTCGCATAAGGCAGTGCAATAGTTTGCTTTAATGCAATGTGTCTCTTAATGCTTGAAAACGAGATTTACAGAGATAATGCTGTGAAGCGAGTTTTACAAAAAGCAGGCCATTTAACATTATAGTAGTGGCAATCTCGCCAAATTGGAGAGATAGAGTCATGTTGGAGACGGTTTTGGCGACTAATTTTTGTTCTCTAAATTTGGCGACTATTTGGCGAAATTTTCGGTACCCATATACATGTATAGGACTTTTCGACTACGATCTGAGAAGTTCTCCAAATTTCTATCTCTAGAAGATTCACGAATGTTTAGATTTCCTATATATGCCCAAGAGAGTGGGTGATGGAGTTAGTTGAGTCAGTTAGATGACTGGAATTAATGAGTTGAGTTACTGAGTTAGCTGTCTCTCAGTGAGCATTCAGAGTAGTTCTAAGGCAAACTGTATTGCATTGTCTTTTGAGACAATTTGTAGCAGTTGTGTATCAAGTATTTAACTGCTGTTTTGTGCTCTATTTTTGTGTGAAGAGTTGTATTGAGTCTACTGGAGCGAGAAGTTCTGGAGTTATATCGGAATAAATTTCTACAAGTATTGATCTGCTTTGGCTTCAAATCTTTCGAACCCACCAACGCAACAATATTATAGGTATTCGTGGCAACCGAAGACAGTTTTTAGTTTTACTCGATAGTTCCTTCCAAAAACTGATATGTAGTGCTTATATTTTAAAATAGGTATGAGTGGCCAAACTTCTCTTTTCTTGGCACTAATTTATCCCACTACATAGTAGCTTGAAATAATTTTTAAAGTCAGATTTTTCAAAAAAATATAAACATGTATAGATCATAGAAAAAGTCTTCCCATAATTTTTTTATAATTTTATGCACATATATAAATTAGTATTTTTCTAGATGGTTCTAAGAATGTTTAATGGAACAGATATAGTAAAGGACATTTCCAATTTTTTTTGTATTCTGAAAAATTACCAAAATCAAAAACACGGTAAATCGAATAAAATTGTAACTAAAATGAAAATATAAATAATAATAAAATTAAGTTAAAGTATAAATAATAATAAAATTAAGTTAAAGTATGAATAATAATAAAATTAAGTTAATGTATAAATAATAATAAAATTAAACTAAAAGACAAGCAATTATAAAATAGAAATAAAATATAAAAAAAAAAAAAAATATATAAATAAAAACAAACTTGAATAAAAATATAATAAAATTAAAATATCAATAAAATTAAAATATAATAAAATTAAAATATAAATAAAATTAAAGTATAATGAAAATTAAAATATAAATAAAATTAAAATATAATGAAAATTAAAATATATGTAAAATTAAAATATAATTAAATTAAAATATGAATAAAATTAAATTATAAAAAAAAAAAAAATACACTTAAATTAAAATATAAATAATTACATTTAAATTAAAATAGAAATAGAAATACACTTAAATTAAAATAGAAATAAAATACATTCAAATTAAAATATAATTAAAAATACATTTAAATTAAAATATAAGTAAAATTAAAACACAACTGAAAATAAAACCCTTTTCCAGAAACCCTCTTTCATACGTAAAAAATCTTCGCCAAGTAAAATCAATTCAAGGAAATGTCCTTTACTGCATATGTACCTGATTGATATTAATAATTTAAATATTTAAAGAATCAAAAAGTTATCGGAGATAATGTAATTTCAAAAGTAATTAGTATTGTTTCAATTCGATGTATTTTCTTTATTTCAACACAATTGTAAATTCATTTTAATGTCATACCTATGTTTAAAAATACAAACTTTAATTAACCAATTTAATTAATCCGAAGCTATTCTTTTTCATTGTGCAATTTAATTAGGAATTTCTAAAACTATTTTTGCTCAAAGTTTACAAAGAACCTACCATCACATTAATTGATTCTGGGTTATTATTACCAAGAAACTTTTATTTATTTCGTTAACTCATCATTTATTCTAAAACATGGATTGGATATCAAATGCTAATTTATTTACGAATTCAACTAAATTAAATGACATTTTATGTGTCTGTATTGTAATTAAACATTAGAAATTGTAGTTGAATAAAAGAAATTAGGTATGATCAATATTCTTAATTGTTATAGTAACCAATTCAACGCATGTTGCTCTTCAACACAGAGAAAAATAATTGTACTAATTTGGTTAATAGTGTTACACACACTTTTTGTATATAATTATTTAATTTTGTTTTATTTATTTATTTATTTTTGTTTTTACTTTTACTTTTGTTTGTTTGGTTTTATTTTGTTTTATTTATTTATTTATTTTTGTTTTTACTTTTACTTTTGTTTGTTTGGTTTTATTTTGTTTTATTTATTTATTTATGTTTTTGTTTTTGTTTTTCCTTTTACTTTCATTTTTGTTTTTACTTTTATTTTTACTTTTACTTTCACTTTTTTTTATTTATTTTATTTTATTTTACTTTATTATTCAATTATCTTTTATTTATTTTGATTAAAACAATTTTGGCAACACGAAAGAGTTTCAATAAACCCTCAGTTAAATGTGATTCAGTTGTATTCCGAAGCGATTATAGAAGACTGCAAAAAAGCGACTTTTACGTGAGAGTTGCAGTCCGAACATTTTATAGAATGCATTGTCATCAACATCGAATCTATCTGCCAAGTTTAAGCTCGATTGGATGACGACAAAAGGGTTAATTAGGCGTCCGCAGATATGCCTCCCATCAACACACACAAAATTGAAGTTAATATAAAGTAATTAAAAAATAAATTACTAGAAATCAGTGAGAGATCTTTTAAATATTTAGGCAGAAACAAAGAGTATAGGAGATCGCATTTTAAAAACCAAATTTCCGTAATTTGAAAAAAGATCAAAAATAGAAAGGGATGAACATTTTCAAATATTTTTTTTTTTTACTTTCAATAACCCATATGTTTTATACATTGGTAATGCAAGTATAACATTCGATCAAACAAATTTTTTTTTTATTGCATTTCTCCACAATTTGGAACAGACTGATTGCAAAAAAGTGATCTAGAAAAATGTATGTTTGTGTGTATGTATGTCGTCAGCATAACTCCCGAACAAATTGACCTACGATATTCAAATTTGGTGTGGGGGTAGCTGGTAGCCATGTGACCTACCATTAAGTTTTCGTCAAAATCGCACATGCGCGGTAGGTAGCTGCCATTGAAAACAACATGTTTTTCAGTAATTGCTAAGATACGGCTCTAACGATTTTTTTCAAAATCACTGTGGTAATGCCTCTTAAGGAGATCTAAACATCCTCACCTCCGAAATTCCCGTATAAATTCTTTAATGGCGTAAAAAGTTGAGAAACGAATGCTTTCAACCCAGAGTTCTCTTTTCTTGAACATACCTCATCAACGATTAATTTTTCTGCTCTCCTCAGTTTCATTTATAATGAAGGATAAAATAAGAATTATCGAAAAGTATATCGCCAAAACACCATATTGGCAAAGTTTTTTTTTTTTTTTTTGTAAACCCTTACAAGAATTATCGCAAAAAATATCGTCAAACTAGCCATTTTTTTCTAAACGAATGATAAAAATATAAGAACGGTAAATGACGCAAATTGACTTCAGTATTATAGAGTTATAGAAAGTTGTGCGATGTTCCACACCACCTAGGTTTCTTCACCTTAAGCTCTCTTTAGTTACTAATCAACTGAGATTATGAAGTTATTGTTTGATATTTGGTGTTTCGAATAAAAATGAAGATTTAATTATAAATGTCTAGAAACAATACATTCAAATTTTGTTTAAAAATCGTTTGGAAATTTCTATCTAAAGTCTTTACAATGGTCACTTAGTTAGGGAAAAATAAAAGGAATTGGGGAATTTCTACAGCCTTCTAGAAATAAGTTAAAAATATAACCATTTTAATTTCTTAAAAACTTACGAGTTATCAACTTACTCACATTTTAACAGTAGAATGTGATATATAAAATAAATTTATTGACAATAATTTTAAATTGCATGAAATTCAAAATATTTCAAATTCACTTTAAGCACTGTTTCGTTACTAATCAACTGAGATTATGAAGTTATTTTTTGATATTTGGTGTTTTGAATAAAAATGAAGATTAAATTTTCCATTTCTAGAAACAATAAAATCAAATTTTGTTTAAAAATCGTTTGGATATTTCTATTTAAGTCTTTCCAAAGGTCACTTAGTTAGGGAAAAATTAAAAGGCATTGGGGAATTTCTACAGCCTTCTAGAAGTAAGTTAAAAATATAACCATTCTAATTACTTAAAAACTTACGAGTTATCAACTTACTCACATTTTAACAGTAGAATGTGATATATAAAATAAATTTATTGACAATAATTTTAAATTGCATGAAATTCAAAATATTTCAAATTCACTTTAAGCACTGTTTCGTTACTAATCAACTGAGATTATGAAGTTATTTTTTGATATTTGGTGTTTTGAATAAAAATGAAGATTAAATTTTCCATTTCTAGAAACAATAAATTCAAATTTTGTTTAAAAATCGTTTGGATATTTCTATTTAAGTCTTTCCAATGGTCACTTAGTTAGGGAAAAATTAAAAGGCATTGGGGAATTTCTACAGCCTTCTAGAAGTAAGTTAAAAATATAACCATTTTAATTTCTTAAAAACTTACGAGTTATCAACTTACTCACATTTTAACAGTAGAATGTGATATATAAAATAAATGTATTGACAATAATTTTAAATTGCATGAAATTCAAAATATTTCAAATTGTTCAAATTCACTTTAAGCACTGTATCGTTACTAATCTACTGAGAATATGAAGTTATTTTTTGATATTTGGTGTTTGAATAAAAATGAAGATTGAATTTTCCATTTCTAGAAACAATAAATTCAAATTTTCCTTAAAAATTGTTTGGATATTTCTATCTAAAGTCTTTCTAATGGTCACTTAGTTAGAGAGAAAAAAAAGGAATTGGGGAATTTCTACAGCCTTCTAAAAGTAAGTTACAAATATAACCATTTTAATTTCTTAAAAACTTACGAGTTATCAACTTACTCAAATTTTAACAGTATAATGTGAGATATAAAATAAATTAATTGGAAATAATTTTAAATTGCATTAAATTTAAAATATTTCAAATTGTTTATTAAGGTGTACGTATACCCTACAATTCACGAAAATCAATCAGAATATTGATTTTTTTGTTATTATATTATAATATTATCTAATTCTTCAGCTTTCAAACAATACTAAACTTTTGAAAATATCCTTAATATTTTTAAAGGTACAATTAAGTATAGGTAAGTACTACCTCTGTTAGTTACTAGGCTTCTAAAACTTAAAACCTGCTTTCTGATGTACTGTATTTTAATTATGTCGCGCTTTTCTCAATTAATGATAATTCAACAACAAAATGTTCAAATATAACTTTTTTTATATCATAGTAATCTACATAATATGTTAGATGTTTTTAACTTCAATTATTCAAAATTGGTTGAAAAATTTATTTTTCAGAGATTTTAAAAGTTAGAATTCATTAAAAATATTGATTTTTTTTAATATTTTCACACAAAATAAATTGTAAAAAAAAAACCCTATTCTATGTTAGGAACTTAATTGAGGTTCAAAACATGAAGATTGATATTTCGAATGATTTCCAAATGGAATTGCCTTTCTAAAGAAATTAGAGTTTTATATATTTGTTTGAAAAAGATACTAATTAGTTTATTACAGCTTAATTAACAAATTAATAATTTCCAAAATTTGAATTTTTTTTTATGAAATCATTTTTAAACATATACCCTCTAACAATTGGAAAAAAAAATAATTGGATTTTTAAACTCATAATTTAAAAAATAAATATTCTAGGGTATACGTACGTCTTAACTTGATCATAACTAAATAAATGATAACTGTAACACTTAGTTTTTTACAAGTCAATTTTACCTGTTTTTAAAATTCTCGTTCAAAGTTGAATGCATGAAACCAATTCGCAACAAGAATAAATTCAAAATGCAATTCAATCCATACTTATCCTTTGTAAGAAAATTTCTGTCAAATCCCTTTTCAATTTTCGACCCTCGTATAAACGGGTGAGTTTTTTGTCAGGGCACACAAAACCGGGTATTTCCATTCATATTACTTTTCTTCTCTTTACTAAAACCTCGCACAAAATGGAAGAAAAAATGAAAAAATCGTCTGCATGAAATTCACATGTCAATCGTTTTTTTAGAGAATATTCATAAACTCTTCTAGTGTGAATTCTTAACATCCGTTTAATGTTGCATGTAAAAAGACATTAAGTGCCCTACCTTAAGAAAAAAAAAAAAAAAAAAAAAGCCTCAGTACCCTAAAAATAAAAAAATAAATCGATTTTGAGATTTTATTTCCTGTTACTCTATGTATTTTTGTCTTTCCATTGATGTATTACTTTTGTTACTACTCAAATTAGAAGGATGTTATATTTTGTTTTAAAATTATCAAATGTTGCAATTTATCAACTTTAATATTAAAGCATTTTCCCTTTAACATTGATTTTCTCTAAACATGATATTTTTCTACATCCGTTTAATTTTGGATGCAAAAAGTCATTAAGTGGACTCTTTACCCTAAAGATAAAAGGCAAATCAATTTTGAGATTTTTATTTCATGTTACTCTATGTATTTTTGTCTTTCCATTGATATATTACTTTTGTTTGTACTCAAATTAGATGGGTGTTGTTTTTTGTTTTAAAATTATGAAATGTTGCAAATTATCAATGTTAACAATATAAGGATTTTCCTTTTAGCATTGATTTTCTCTAAACATGATATTTTTCACATCCATTTAATTTTGCATGCAAAAAGACATTAAGTGGACTCTTTACCCTAAAGATAAAAGGCAAATCAATTTTGAGATTTTTATTTCATGTTACTCTATGTATTTTTGTCTTTCCATTGATATATTACTTTTGTTTGTACTCAAATTAGATGGGTGTTGTTTTTTGTTTTAAAATTATGAAATGTTGCAAATTATCAATGTTAACAATATAAGGATTTTCCTTTTAGCATTGATTTTCTCTAAACATGATATTTTTCACATCCATTTAATTTTGCATGCAAAAAGACATTAAGTGGACTCTTTACCCTAAAGATAAAAGGCAAATCAATTTTGAGATTTTTATTTCATGTTACTCTATGTATTTTTGTCTTTCCATTGGTATATTACTTTTGTTTGTACTCAAATTAGATGGGTGTTGTTTTTTGTTTTAAAATTATGAAATGTTGCAAATTATCAATGTTAACAATATAAGGATTTTCCTTTTAGCATTGATTTTCTCTAAACATGATATTTTTCACATCCATTTAATTTTGCATGCAAAAAGACATTAAGTGGACTCTTTACCCTAAAGATAAAAGGCAAATCAATTTTGAGATTTTTATTTCATGTTACTCTATGTATTTTTGTCTTTCCATTGATATATTACTTTTGTTTGTACTCAAATTAGATGGGTGTTGTTTTTTGTTTTAAAATTATGAAATGTTGCAAATTATCAATGTTAACAATATAAGGATTTTCCCTTTAGCATTGATTTTCTCTAAACATGATATTTTTCACATCCATTTAATTTTGCATGCAAAAAGACATTAAGTGGACTCTTTACCCTAAAGATAAAAGGCAAATCAATTTTGAGATTTTTATTTCATGTTACTCTATGTATTTTTGTCTTTCCATTGGTATATTACTTTTGTTTGTACTCAAATTAGATGGGTGTTGTTTTTTGTTTTAAAATTATGAAATGTTGCAAATTATCAATGTTAACAATATAAGGATTTTCCCTTTAGCATTGATTTTCTCTAAACATGATATTTTTCACATCCATTTAATTTTGCATGCAAAAAGACATTAAGTGGACTCTTTACCCTAAAGATAAAAGGCAAATCAATTTTGAGATTTTTACTTCATGTTACTCTATGTATTTTTGTCTTTCCATTGATATATTACTTTTGTTTGTACTCAAATTAGATGGGTGTTGTTTTTTGTTTTAAAATTATGAAATGTTGCAAATTATCAATGTTAACAATATAAGGATTTTCCCTTTAGCATTGATTTTCTCTAAACATGATATTTTTCACATCCATTTAATTTTGCATGCAAAAAGACATTAAGTGGACTCTTTACCCTAAAGATAAAAGGCAAATCAATTTTGAGATTTTTATTTCATGTTACTCTATGTATTTTTGTCTTTCCATTGATATATTACTTTTGTTTGTACTCAAATTAGATGGGTGTTGTTTTTTGTTTTAAAATTATGAAATGTTGCAAATTATCAATGTTAACAATATAAGGATTTTCCTTTTAGCATTGATTTTCTCTAAACATGATATTTTTCACATCCATTTAATTTTGCATGCAAAAAGACATTAAGTGGACTCTTTACCCTAAAGATAAAAGGCAAATCAATTTTGAGATTTTTATTTCATGTTACTCTATGTATTTTTGTCTTTCCATTGATATATTACTTTTGTTTGTACTCAAATTAGATGGGTGTTGTTTTTTGTTTTAAAATTATGAAATGTTGCAAATTATCAATGTTAACAATATAAGGATTTTCCCTTTAGCATTGATTTTCTCTAAACATGATATTTTTCACATCCATTTAATTTTGCATGCAAAAAGACATTAAGTGGACTCTTTACCCTAAAGATAAAAGGCAAATCAATTTTGAGATTTTTACTTCATGTTACTCTATGTATTTTTGTCTTTCCATTGATATATTACTTTTGTTTGTACTCAAATTAGATGGGTGTTGTTTTTTGTTTTAAAATTATGAAATGTTGCAAATTATCAATGTTAACAATATAAGGATTTTCCTTTTAGCATTGATTTTCTCTAAACATGATATTTTTCACATCCATTTAATTTTGCATGCAAAAAGACATTAAGTGGACTCTTTACCCTAAAGATAAAAGGCAAATCAATTTTGAGATTTTTATTTCATGGTATTCTATGTATTTTTGAATTTTCCATTGATGTACTACTTTTGTTTCTACTCAAATTAGAAGAGTGTTGTATTTTGCTTTAAAATTATCAAATGTTGCAAATTATCAATGTTAACAATATAAGCATTTTCCCTGTAACATTGTTTTTCTCTAAACATGATATTTTAAACTTCAGTATACCTTTTCTAACTAACTAGCGGAGATAACATTATTAACTTTTTTTTTTAAATTGTAGTACATATGCTAACGATTAAACTGAGGTTGAAGTTTAGTAAAAAATATCATTAGAATTTTTATTTTTAAATTTTAATCAGTTTTCCAAATTTTTTGAAAAACCTCCCTCTTTTTTAACAACTATTTGGCATTTAAGGTATACACATACAATTGAGATGATTTTCTTTAATTTTTATGTTAGAATTAAAATTTTTTTTGTAGTATATCAGAATTAAAAATGATGCATTTTTATATACAAACTTTTTTTCCGTTACTTTTTAAATTAGCTAATTGCAATTAAAATGACTAATTATGATGTTATTCTAATGGGACTAAATAAACTTGTAATTAACTTAAAATTATGATTTTTAATGTAAATAAAAGATATTATATTGGTGCATGCTTCCATGAAGAATTTTGAATTTAGGTACACTATTTATTTAAGTACACTAGTATTTAGGTACACTATTTATTTAAGTACACTAGTATTTAGGTACACTATTTATTAATTATAAGTGTTTAAATAAAAAGTTTAAGAAAATACATAGTTTTAAACAAATAGTTAAGATTAAAATATGAATAAAAAATGTGTTCATTAAAATATATAGTGGACTTTTAATGAAACATACTCACAACTATTGTCTACAAAACATAATTTGAATTTTGTAAATCGGATCATTTATAATGAAGTTATGACCGTTGGAGTAATGTCATATAACACCAAAATGTCATTATTTAGAAATCGCGTTTAAAGTTACACTACCAATTAATGTGATAAAAAACAGGTTTATAAAACCCACTGTAATTTAAAAAGTAATTTGAGTCTCAGAAAGATGATGGTATCATTTTAAAGGCAATGAATTCGGGAATATTGAAAAAAAAAAAAAAAAAAAAAAACACAGACTTTAGTCAAATTTCGCAATTCCTAATGTATACGTATACCTTAAAAATAATTAAGAAAATAATAGGATTTTTTTTAACCTCCATTTAATCTGTGGGTTATGTAGTACAATTTATTTAAAAAAAATACTGGTATATCTCTATTAGTTAGTTATAAAAGGTACACTGAGGTTTAAAATATCATGTTTAGAGAAAATCTAAGTTAAAGATAAAAGTCTTATATAGTTAATATTGAAAGTTGTCATTTTTAAAACAATATATAAAATACTTCTAATTTGAGTAGAAACAAAAGTTCATCAATGGAAATTGTCCGAGAGTCGACTGCAATTTTTGGACCTCATCGAACATCATTCTGAATTTTTATAGAGATTGGAGAAAAGTGTGTAGATTAGGATTCCACTTGTCTGCCGTGGCAAAAATGGCCGAAACTGATCAAAAATCGACTTGGAATGAGTTGAACTAAAATAAGATTGCCAAAAAGAGAACAAACTTATTCGTCTGGCAACCCACTTCATTTTGATTTGCAATGAGAAAAAGCGCAAACGATTTCTGATCTTTGGCTCGGAAAACTTGTATCTTTTAAAAGTAAGCCAAATTGGCGACATCAGTTACGTCATAAGGGACGTAATATTTTTTGCCAACTTGGCTCTCTTTTAATAGATGCAAGTAGACCGTCTCCAGATATCTGAATCGCCTGCAACCTTCTTAATCGATAATTAAAGAGTGAGGGTTACCAAATAAAAAAAAATGCTCATTATTTGGCAAGTTATGGCTCATTTGGCAATTGGATTTAGTGCAACTTATTAAAAGTCTATTTTTGACCAGTTTCGGCCATTTTTACCACGGCAGACCAGTGGATTCCTAATCTACTCACTTTTCTCTAATTTCTATAAAAAAATCAGAATGATGTTCGATGGGGTTCAAAAATTGCAGTCGCCTCTCTGTCTAAAAGGCAAAGAAACATAAAACAACATGAAATAAAAAATACAAAAAAGATTTATTTTTTAATTTTAGGCTACTAAGACCCCTTAAAAAAATGTTTCCATTCACATATGTTTTATTATAGGGTATTGAACATAAATACAGTATCTGCATGGATTTAGTATTTATGTTCATAAAAATGTTTGTATATTATTTAAAATTGTTTTAAAGTTCTCTATTGAGGGAAAAATTAAAAACTCTTAGTATAGTTTCTACATACATGTGCATTAGAGAGAGACAAAAAACATAAAGTTTTTAGGTTCAAATCTAATAATGTGGAAAAGTTGCCTTTAGTTAATAGAAACTGATTTTTTTTTTTTTTTTTAAATCAAATTATACTTGACTCTTGTGCACCAAGGTCAAAGTTTAAAATTTTTTACTTTCTTTCCATTTTTTTAAAACATTGCTTCTGGGATGAATACTGTTACGAATTTCTCTCCGAAAAAATGATGACGGAGTCTTACTAAATAAAAACTATAATTTATTCTTTCTTCGAAGTCTCCCAAAATGTCTCAGAACAACAGATCTATTGCTATCAAATTTCAATATAAGCTTCGGTACCTACAACTTCGATCAGAGCGATAATTCAGCCCAGAGCGAACAGCAAACGATTCTCGACTGAACTCCGATTTATTTTTCGTCTCTTTAAATAGTGTTGCGGCAGCAATCTCTAGCAAAATCCAGCCGACCAATCGTCTGATCGAAATTCCTTGAAATTTCCCAAATGATTTAGTTGTTGCCACCTTTTTTTAACCTGTATTACCGCTATTTACAAATTAAATAATATAAAATAGAACATTAAAAGAAATACGTCATAATTTACAATTATATAAAAAATAAAATGAGATAATATAGACTTTAAGGTACTTGCCTACGTTGAAAAGGTCAATTTTGATGAAATCTGACAAACGAATATTATTCGTGAATATATTAGCCCAAATCTAAGTTTATAAAACTATCTTCTTTTTAACTCTGCGTTGGTTTGAACAAAAGTTATGACAATTTGAAACTGATCAAAAACTGTAAATTATAACCGGAAATGACCGGAAATAGCACACCAAAACAAAAAGTGATTTCCCTATAAATATTAATATTTTCTTCTTTTTAATAACTAAAAAAATTGAAAATAGATAAGGTGCATTTTAAGTGTGTAAGTAATATGGTTTATATAGAAATTGTGTGTTTTATACTTTAAATGTATTTTTCTCGGAAGTGATTTTCATACAAATATTGCTAATTTGAAATGTCAGAACTCAAAAAAAATTTTAACGAATCATTATAACATTTTTTTTACTTCTCTTGTTGATTGTTTTCTAGGGAATATGCCATCGAAATTGAGATTGTATTGTTATTTTATAAAATACAACCTTTAGTTTGAATATAAACAAGGTGAAACTGTTAAAAAATCACTAACTTATTTTTCGACTATCCATAAAAAAAGTTTTAATGAATACATTTTTCTTAATGTAGTATATGCCCTAGATAAAAGTATGTAGTTTAATTATATACAATTTATTTCCTAAAAAACTTAATAGTTTTTCATTTATCTTATTTTAAGTTTTTGAAATATTTCATCAAAATTTCAAGCAAAATTTCAATTTTTGAAAAATAATAATAATAAATTTGAATTTTTTTCACTGTATTACTAATCTATAGTAGTACTAAATATAAAAAGGTACTTAAAATATTCCTACATTAAGTTTTTTCAAAAAAGTGCTCCGAACGTAGGCAAGTACCTTAAAATGAATTCATCCCTATTTACTATTTTATACAGACGATTTTTGTAACATATTGTAGTCTGTAAATGTTGATATATAAGCACTAACTAAGCATTTGCAGTAAGTGTGATATTAAGCAGACATTCTATCCTAAACATTGCAAAATTTATAATTTTCTTTAATTTGCTGTAGTTTGGGATCTTTCAAATGCGCATGCGCCATTTTAAAACTGTATCTACATTTTTTAATGAGTTATGTAACATTCTGTGCTGGATGATAAGATGATCGTCTTAAAAAATTAAAACTTTAAACGGATTTTCTCACTGATTGTTCTTCGTTGATATTAAATTTTTTGAGGAACTAAGGCTTTTATTTTGATTAATGAAAAAAAAATAAAAAAATTATAGCATGTTATTAATACTTGTCCATTTTATAAATTGGCATTCTAACTAACACAATATTTTGCAGTTTTTATTTTTTTAGTACTAAACTAAAATTATTGCAGATTCATTGATTTTTTTTGTTACTATGAATAAACGTTTATATTGCATATAATTATTACGAGTATTTCAGATTTTAATGCCAATACTTATATAATATAGTTTAAATAATTTTTTAGAAGACATTTGAGTATTTAAAAAAAATCTTACCATTTAAAAAAATTTGTAAGTAATTAAAAATTTAAATTTTTTTTAAAATTTAAAAATAATTAATTTTTTTTTGTGTGAAAGATTGTTTTCATATACATTCAAATAAGGGACATATATTTTTTAAATCCCTTACATTAACATCGATTTTGTGTGTGTGCCGATGGAGGGCAAATCTGCGGACGCCTAATTAACCTCTTTGTCGTCATCCAATCGGGCTGAAACTTGACAGATAGATTCGATGTCGATGGCAATGCATTCTATAATATTTTGGGGCTGTTACTGTTGCTAAAAGGTAGCTTTTACGGAATACTAATATACCATCTTGCCGTCCTCCAATCGCGTTAAAATAGCGTTGAACCGATCACTGTTGAAACTCTTTCCTGTTGCAAAATATTTTTAATAAATAAATAAATGATTGATTAAGTGATTAAATAAATACTTAAATACTTAAATAAATAAATAAATACTTAAATAAATAAATACGTAAATAAATAAATAAATAAATAAATAAATAAATAAATAAATAAATGATTGATTAAATTATTAAATGATTAAATAAATACTTAAATAAATAAATAAATAAATAAATAAATAAATACCTGAATAAATACATATTTAAATAAATAAATACTTAAATAAATAAATAAATAAATAAATACTTAAATAAATAAAGAAATACTTAAATAAATAAATAAATAAATACTTAAATAAACAAATACTTAAATAAATAAATACTTAAATAAATAAATACTTAAATAAATAAATACTTAAATAAATAAATACTTAAATAAATAAATACTTAAATAAATAAATACTTAAATAAATAAATACATACTTAATTATATAAATAAATAAATAAACAAACGAATAAACAAATAAATAATTTGTTTATTAAAAATAAAGATATTCGGATGTGGCTGTGATCGTTCATTTTTAATAATTACATTTTTAAAAGTAGCTTGCCGCACAATATGCTGATAGAAAAGTTTTTAATATTTAAAATTAGATGCAAACGCCACGAACGCACTGTGTACAGAATCGAAGCGGCATTATTGAACATAAAATCAGGCAGTGCACATAAAGGTTTTATATTAAAAACATTTTTTTATAGGTTGTATATTTGTATTTAAAATACAATAATAAAACAAAGTTTCGATGGTAGAATGTCCACTTAAAAGTAAAAAAGGGGAGGGAGAGGACAAGATTCTGTCACTCAAAATTACACTTAGACCATTACAGCTGAAAGGTCCAATTGACTAAAACGGGAGACATCGTAAGTGCCCCTCTTTCTCATATATCAAGTGCACAATCTGCAGCTCTTAGCTCATTAAAATGACATAGAATTCATTGGGTGAAGGCCCGTTGAATTCCATTCTCAGCCTTCCCGTCCAATCATCGACCATTTTACTTTAAATTACCCATGTTTACATATGGTAATTAATGATATTGTTTTTCATTGTTATTAATTATTATTTAATTAATGATTAATTAAATTGATTAATTAATTGATAATGATTAATGATTAATTAATGATATTGTTTTCAAGGATATTGCATTCAGATACTTTTTTTTTTGTATTCCTTATACGTTTTGGAACATCTTGATTTCCAAAAAGTGATATAGAAAAAATGTATATATGTGTGTACGTGGTTAGCACAACTTCCAAAAAAATTGCCCTAGATGTTCAAATTTGGTGTGAGGGTTGGTGGTGGCCAAGGGATGTACCATTAAGGTTTTCATCAAATCGAGCATAAGGTTTGAATCAGGAATGATCACGTTTTTCAGCAATTGCTGAAAACGGCTGAAATAATGTTGATTAAAAAAAATATCTCTGCTATTACCTCTTAAGGTGTTCTAAATTCCCCTAGCTCCGAAATTCCCGTAGAAATGCATGCCGATTAAACGGTATAGTGGTTAGCGTGCTAGATTCTAGACCGCGAGGTTGCGGGTCCGAGTCCCGTGTTAGGCATGGATGTTTGTAAATGTATGTTGGCTTGTCTAATAATGAATGTTTCGGCGCATTATAACTCTCGTGTTGCTGACGGCGCCAGATAATCTGAAAACAACCAACCAATCCGTAGAAATGTGATAAACGCATGAAAAGCAAGTGCCTTTAACACAGAGTTTTCTGTCTTTGAACATCTTAAATCAACGATTGATCTTAATCGGTTTTATGCTCAAAAAGGACAATGTAATGCCTATCTCGAATAAAATCCCCAATTCCACTAGTTTGGCATTATTTTTTTTGCCCTTGTTAAAAATATTGCCAAAAATATCACCAAACTATCCATTTTCATTTAAATAAGTGAAAATCTGAAAATGGTAAATAACACCCCATTTCAATTTTTTATGCAGTGACTAATATTATAGTTTATTTGAAAGTTGTGCGATGTTCCACAATGTTAGTATTTTTTTTTTTTCTCACGAAGATATTTATTTGCGCTTCTTTGTTGTTACTAGATAAAATTCTCTCTTATGGGTAAATTTATGAGGAATTTTTTTTTTTCTATGTTATTCGTTGTTGCCGACGTATGTTAAAATGTAAGTCAACACGAGAGGATTTAAAGGGAGAAGGGAGGGGGGGGAGGGGGGGGGGGAGGGTCCGGAAGGAAATATTTTTTTCCCTCGGTATCCATTTTGAGGTTTTTAGCGCATTACAATATTTGAAATGCTATCTTCAAAATGGTATACCTTGGTGGGCAAAGCACTCTGAAGTATTTTTAAATTTTTTCGAAAAAATAACATCACTGAAATAAACCCCGTCTGCTCAAAATGCTGTTTTTTCATACAAATGTACCTTTTTCTCAGGATCTACTCAATATTTTGCTTTGAATTTGTTTCCCTGGTCCATATTGAATTTTTACACAAACGGACATATCTTTTTACATAACTGTCGATTAGATGTTTTAAAAAAAATCTTAACCAAGTTTTTTTTTTCTTTTTTTTTTTAAATTTATAAAAAAAATTTCAAAACATCATAAATCTTAAGCAGAATTTTATTTTTGCAAAAGCATATGTCAGTCTATGTAAAAGTGTTTTAATATTGGCTGTACAAAATTTTAAACCAGTACTATGAGTAGTTTCTGAGAAAAGGTACATAAAAAAGACATTTTTAACATAGACTAGATAGAGCTTTCTGACCGCCCTTAAACATCTATTACATATTGAGTTTTTTTTTCAATAAAAATATATTTCATTTTGCATTTATGACTTATATTAATGTTTAAAATGTAATGAAATCCTCATAAATTATTATTTGCGATAATTGTTTGAAAATAGAAACACTGACTCTCGAAAATTTTAAATTGTATGATATTTTTTTTATTATTGAATACTAAGGAATTATTATCTCAAATTTTGTAACAATGTTCAATCACTTTTTTCATTTAAGGTTTCATTTAAGGCTAGATAGAGCTTTCCGACCTCCCTTAAACATCTACTACATATTGAGTTGTTTTTTCAATAAAAATATATTTCATTTTGCATTTATGACTTATATTAATGTTTAAAATGTAATGAAATCCTCATAAATTATTATTTGCGATAATTGTTTGAAAATAGAAACACTGACTCTCGAAAATTTTAAATTGTATGATATTTTTTTTATTATTGAATACTAAGGAATTATTATCTCAAATTTTGTAACAATGTTCAATCACTTTTTTCATTTAAGGTTTCATTTAAGGCTAGATAGAGCTTTTCGACCTCCCTTAAACATCTACTACATATTGAGTTGTTTTTTCAATAAAAATATATTTCATTTTGCATTTATGACTTATATTAATGTGTTCAAAATGTAATGAAATCATTATGAATAATTATTTGTGACAATTGTTTGAAAATAAAAACACTGACTTTAAAATTTTTTAAATTGTATGATACATTTTTTTGTGTTGAATATTAAGGAATTATTTTCTCACATTTTTTCAACACTTTTCAATCATTTTTTTTATTTAAGGTCCCAAGAGGCTTTTAATCTTAGTAAAATTTCCATAGTAGTCTGACACAATTACATTAATAAATGTTTGTGATATTTTAATGTGGAAGCAGAATGTAAAGAACTGAATTGTATCTTTTGAGCTGTAGGTTAGGTGGATCAAGGTTAATTTTTAAAAGTAAACATAGAAAAGAAAATTATGCATTATCTAATCTTTATTAATATATTTTTATCATTTATAAACGCAATACATTTTTAAATATTCGAATTCGGTTGGTGCCAAGGCAAACCAACGACTGCATGAATTTACGATTTCCCATCTAGAGGAAAACTGGAATTTATTCGTGTTTGCTTAGCATGAGATGGATTCTTCTTCAAGCAAATAAGGATTTATGAATTTTTGGAAGTATACTTAACACTTTAAAGTGCCTAATTTTCATATAGAACGATAATTTAATACTTTATTTTATGTGTTTGTGACGTCTAAAATGTACAATTTTATATTTTTAGAGCATTTGATTACTTTTATTGTAAATCAACTTGAAAAATAACGCCAATTGAACAGAAGAAGTAACTACTATTTAATATTTCTTAAAATTCTATTAAAGTTAATCGATTGCTTTATAAAAAATCTTAACCCTAAACAATTTAAAAGAGGATCAATTGATTTTTTTTTTTTTTTTTTTTTTGCACCAGATAATTTATATTTACTGAAAGTAATATAAGAATTATAGAACATTTCTTGTTTTCCAATAGCGTGGCCAATTTAAATATAAGTATAATTTAAATTTACCTAATTATTACTCCTAGCACTTCCTATCATCACCTGATAGAACTTTAAAATCAGCTCAATTTAATTGACAATTTAATTAATAAGTTTAAATTTTGAATTTAAACTGTACAAAAACATTTCTACCTTCAAAATATATACAACCAAAATATTTCGATACTTTCGAAAATCTTACAGTTACTAAAACAAAACCTTTCAAGATCATGCTCTTCTTTGTAACCAAAGATTTGATGTAGTTTGGGTTATTTTTCTTTATCTTAGAATTGTACAAATCTCATCAGTAGCAATTCGGAAGCAGAGCTACAGTCATCAACTCAACAACAGCAAAATTATGTGTAATAAACTAAGAGCGCTCTCAACAGCTCATTTTCGAAACATTACACGACCAACAGGGCAATTATATTACACTATAGTTTTAATAAGATGTTGATTTGCCACAACCTTCTCGAATGGATACCATTTCTACGATACTTTGTGGTAAGAATATAGTTGGTTGGTTGTTTTCAGATTATCTGGTGCCGTCAGCAACACGAGGGCTATAATGCGCCGAAACATTCATCATTAGACAAGCCAACATACATTTACAAACACCCATGCCTATCACGGGACTCGAACCCGCAACCTCGCTGTCTAGAAACCAGCACGCTAACCACTATACTGTTTGGTCGGCGGTAATAATATAGATTGCATTATAAAAAAAATAATGTCTTTTGTGGCAGATTTTTGCACATAGCCATGTAACTTAAAAAAATGCGCTTAATATTTTGTATCACCTCGTGAACAGAAGATCATGGGTTCGGTCCCGCCTCACCGAGTGCCGGTGTGTAAATTTTCGTCCTTATTTTTACTCTTTTACTCAGAGAGCACCGTTAGATACTTATCAAAATGGATGAAACTCTTGGTGAGTCCAAACTTACCCATTATGCAGCCATTCCGTGCTATGAAAATGCTAATTTTTAAAAAAATTAAAGTAATTGCTCAAAAAATGGCTTAAAAGAGCATTCTTTGTATGTCATGATAATTTTTGATGTCAGAGGGACGTGGCTAGATATTGAAAAAAAATTGAAGAAATTTTGTGTGTATTTTAATCGACCCGTTAGGCAACTTTTCCACGCCATATAAAGACCAAATTAAAAAAAAAAAATAAAAAAAAATCTGGCAACTATTTTATGCTATGTCAATGCCATTTTTTAAAAATTATTTTCAAAAATTAAAAAAAAAAAAATGGCTTAAAAGTGAATTTTTTTAGTGTTTTTGGACATGTTCAATGCCAGAGGGGTGCGGCTAGGAATTGAACAAAATTGACTAAATCGTTTGTGCGTTTTAACTGACCCATTAGGTAACTTTTCCAAGCTATTCCAAGACCAATTTCGAAAAAAAAAAAATGTGGTCTACCCTAACGTCCAATCTTATGATTTTGCGATATTTAAGCACATTTTTGTTCATAGCAAGAGTGGCGAGGCTAAATATTTAGTCAAATGGACGAAATTTTGTGTGTGTTCTGACACATTAGGCAACTATTCCATACTATACCTATTCTGCGTTTTGAAAATAATTTCCAAAAAGTTCTAAAAACTGGCTTAAAAGTGCATATTTTGTATGTTTTTTGCAATTTCAATGCCAGAGGGGCGCGGCTAGAAATTGAACGAAATTGACGACATTTTGTGTGTGTTTTAACTGACCCATTAGGCAACTTTTTCAGGCTATTCAAGACCTATTTCGAAAAAATATTCTTTTGGTCCACCCTAACGTCCAATCTGTTACGATTTTGCGACATTTAGGCACATTTTTGTTCGAAGCAAGAGGGGCGCGGCCTTCTGAGGGTCACGTATATATTCGTCGTATATATCACGTATATATCCCGGGCGTATATATCCGTCATTTGATCCCCAGTTTTTCCAGCAATACACAACCTTTTTAAATTTATAAATAAAATGTAAAATAAAATATTTTTTTAAATCTTTTTATTAGGATGATAGTTTAAAACCTACTTAAAACAAAATAAATAAAAAATAATTTTAAAAAATTATATATTTGGATCAGAAATAAAATTTAAAAATTATTGCAGGGAAAACAACTGAATATTTTCGCCCAATCCCTTGACGCTCAGAGGGTTAGGCAACTATTTAATTCTATACCAATACAAGTTTATTAAAATAATTTTTTAAATTTTCCAAAAAATGGCCTAAAAGTGTATTTTTTGTGGGCTTTTTTTGCATTTTAAATACCAGAGGGGCGTGGCTAGATATTGAGCAAAGTTGATGAAATTTTATGTGTGTTCTAATTGACCCATTACGCAATTTTCCGAACTATTCCATTAATCGATTTCGAAAAAAAGCTTTTTAGGCCCACACTAATATACAATTGCGAGAATTTTCTTTAATTTTTATGTTAGAATTTCAATTTCATTTTTAGTCCATCAGAATTAAAAATGATACACTTTTTTATATAAAATTTTTTCCGTTAAATTTTTAATTAACTCATTGCAATAAAAATGATTATTTAGGAAGTATAACGGATATAAATAAACTTGTAATTAACTAAGAGATATGATTTTTATTACAATTAAAAGATATAACATTGATGCATGTTTCCAAAAGTCATTCTGAATTTGTATTAAATACTTATTTAATTATAAGTTTTTAAATGAAATTTTGTAAAAATATATAGTTTTTACCAAAAAATTAAGATTAAAATATATATATAATGTGGTTTATAACAATACATATTAGATTTTTTTAAAACGTATTCACAACTATTGTCGACAAAATATAATTAGAATTTTGTAAAAAGAAACATTTATAATGAAATTATGTACGTTGGCGTAAAGTCATATAGCACAAAACTGTCATTCTTCAGAAAACAAGTTTGAAGTTTACTATACTAATTAATGTGATAAGAAACAGGTTCACAAAACCCACTGTAATTTTAAAAAATATGTGTGTCTTAGAAAGAAAATGGTATCACTTTAAAGGTAACGAAATCAAAAATATTTTGATAAATATCAAAATATATATATATATATATATATATATATATATATATATATATATATATATATATATATATATATATATATATATATATGTGTGTGTGTGTGAGCAGCTTTTAGGAGTGACTCATTAAGTTTTAGAATAAGAGTTGATTTTTATAAAAAGCTTAAGTACTCAAAAGACTTCTTGAAGAAAAAGAAAAAAAAAGATGTATTTTTCAGGGTTTACATAAAAATATGTACGCTTTAGAGAAAGTTTATGTTTAAAATGAAAGTTTTAACCAATTAACCATTGACTTAAAAAACTTGAAAGAATAACTAGCAAAAATACTTCATTTAATCAGATGGAAAAATGCATCGCGTTTCTTTACAATTATTATTTATTATTACAAACAAATTTAATGATGTTTTAAATAACAATTTGTCATTGATGTTTAAAATATTACTTTTTTTTATTAAGGCAATTAATCAAAATTGCTTTTTTTGGTAAAAGCAAATTACTTTAATGTACACTTTATTTAATTTATTAGTCAATATATCTTTAAACGAATCATTATCCTCAGCAAACATATGAAATAATAAATGTTATCATTTTAAATCATTTATTATTTAAAATAAATGCACCTATCTTTGACCTTACTAGTTAATTTATATTTGTCTTTGAAATGTATTCTTATAAATGAAAGATTTTAAGAAGCAATCGAACAATGAAATATAATAAATGACTCTGGCAAATAACTTATTCATTACATACATTTTTTTTCAAAATAAATCCATTCATTCATGAAAAAGAAATATACTTATTTGTTTAAAACCTATTTTACATCATTATGCGTATGCATACATCGTTTTTAAAAGCACATAATTAATGTCCTTAATCCCCAAAAGAATATTAATTGCAAACCCATATACAGTGGTGGAAACTGATTTATGAACCGACAGTTTTTTTAAACTATTTCTTTATTAAATTAATAATTATCGATTTAAATTTCATACAATATACAGGCTTTATATAAAAAACTCTACACATAAATACATTTTTTTATAAGTTCATAAACAATTTCTTTTGTTGATATTTTAATTTCAGCATAAGGAAATTGATTTATGAACTTTTACATTCACAATTAATAAATAGTAAAGCCTCATTTTTTCATTAATATTTCCTTGATTCTGTTTTTCAAAGATAACACGAGATTTTGGATCAATTTTTGGTCAAGTAATTTCCAGTTTTTAATGATTGAGTCCTTCAATTCTGTAACTGATGCATACTGCTTTCCATTTGAGTAAATCATTCGAACCAATTGACCCCAGACATTTTCAATGGGGTTTAAATCAGGGCTATTGGCAGGATGATTTGAAAGAACAGCACTCAGTTCATCAAACCAGTCTTTCATTTCGTTTGAAGTGTAGATACTTGCATTATCCTGCATAAAAATGTAATCAAAGGCATGGTTTTGCCATGCAAACGGAAGCAAATAATTTTCTAGAACTAATCTGTAATCAAGTGATGTTTGTCGACCCTTCAGAACCACAACCTCGCTTCTTCCATTATAATATATCGCGGCCCAAACCAGCAAACTTCCACCAACAAAATGTCTGCTACAGACAGATCTTGGTTCCTTCCGAAAATCCCTCCAATAATAGTTTAAACCATCAGGTCGGTCCCAATTGAACTTTTTTTCATCAGAAAATATAATTTTTTTTTCAGTTTCCCTCCTATTTCCATGTAGTTATCACAATATTTTAATCGCATGTGTTTGTGGTGCAGAGGAGTCAACTTCGGACCAGCCTTCATTTTGGACCATTTCAAGATAGACGACGATTTCAATATTTGTCTTACTTTTCTGGGAGTTACAGGAAGTGATAGTTCATTGCAAATTAGCCTTGAACTGTAACCTTTTTGGGATGCAAGTCGAACAATCCTGCTTTTGTCCCTCGTGCTTAAAAGAGGGTTACCTTTCTTATTGAAGTTTTTGCCGTAATCGGAAGGGTTCTACAGATATTTATATATTACATTGATTGTTCTTTTAATTAATTTACTGATTTCTCTTACAGATTTGTTACATAGTATATAAGTGTCATTCTTTACCTTTTCGGCTTCAGACAGTCTGGCACGCTTACCCATTTCGTAAAACGTGACTAAAACAGATAAATTTCAAAGAAGTAGGCTTTGATCTTATTTATAAACATTGATAGTAAGCTCCCCCTGATGTTCAAGGGAAGAATTAGTTAAAATATTTGGTACCTGAGTTCAAAATAGATTCGAGTTCATAAATCAATTTCCACCATTTGAGTTGCTTAAAAACAAAAATAGATATATTTTGATTTACTATCATTTTATTTATTTTTTAATTTTTATGTGTGCAAATCCTTAATTGTGCTCTGAATATACAACGTACAAAATTCGAATCAGTAGCATTTAATACTAAGCGATATTTGGCGAAAATAGTGTTAGTTCATAAATCAATTTCCACCACTGTATTATAGGTGCGTTAATTATAATGTCTGTGAATTCATCATCTTTGAACTCTCGTATTAATTATTAAAGAATCGATCTGCATTAATTTTTAAAAGAGAGATTCATATCAAAACATCAGTGTTTGATTTTCAAAATTTTAAATTAAAAAAAATTCTATAATAATATCTTAAAATACATTATGACGTAATAGCATAATTAAAAGAGCAGCTTTTATTCATTTTTTGTTTTTCTGACAACATTTTTAATTATAGATAGCTACTAAATTTGATATTATGAAATTAAATATATCATATAAATATTTTAATGCTTGATTTATTATTCACACGATTGTTTTAAAAAGAGTTGTTGTGACATTAGAATTGTTATAGTTTCTAACGCCCATTTTTATTGCAATTAAACAAATGTGTAACTACTGAACTAATATTTTTCTACTAAAGCACTTTATGGGAAATGAAAATTTTATTGAATAAGTCGCTTCTCGAAATTAAAAATTGATTTTGAAAATTACTTTTGACAACTGAATTTTTTTTCTTATACGTGAACGGTTATTGCAAAAATTGGAATAGCAACTGGAATTCTGTTTCGTTTACTGAATAATTAGTTCTAGTAAATGAACAATTACTTTACTATGAAACAAACACATTATCTAATCATCTGCTACAGTGCTGTTACGTCTACCATGTTAAAACAAAAGGAAGATATCTCATTTCAACTTGAAGTGAAAACCTTCCAAATAGGTCACAATTTCATGTTAGGGTGGGCCGAAAAACACTTTTTTTCGAAATCGCTATTCTAAAAGTGCTGAAAAAGTTCTCTTTGGGTACAATAAACACGGTGTAAAATACTTTTTTGATTGGATAATATCTTCTGTCCCCGCATCGCACATAAATTTTGGAAGTTTGGGTAAAAATTGGCAACTCTTATTTGCCTTAGCAAATGTAATTATTTTTCAATATTGCTATTCTAATAGTACAGAAGAGATGCCCACTGAGTATAATAGTAAGAAAGGTGTGAAATATTTTTTCGATTGAATAATATCTTCTATTCCTGCACCGCAATTGAAATATAAAATTTTCTTTTTACAAATTGAAATGTTGAACATCACTTTTTTTTCTACCTATATGTATTGTATTTATTTTTTTCTACCTATATGTACTGTATTTTTTTCCACAAAACTATTTTACTTATTCCGATGTTTAAAAGCTTAGGGTATATTACCAGGATAATTAAAAAAAAAAATAAAAAAATAAAGATATAGTATTGAAAAATTAAAAAGAAGATAGAGTTTGAAATTTTATGATTTTTTAAAAAAATTTAGACTTTTGAAAATTTATAACACTATGTGAACTTAAATGATAATATAATTAAATAAAATTTAAATTTTACCCAGCAATACTGTCGAATATGTAAATATTATAATTTTGAAGGCTTAAATTTAAAAAAAAAAAAAAAAGTTTTAAGGGCACCAAGTCCCTTGAAGGGAGAAAAGGAGAGGCTGAAGGTTTATCGAAATTTCCTCCAATCAGGAATCTTTCTCTAGTTTCGAAAATAACGTGCTCAGAAATTGATCTTAAAGACTGGAAATGGAACAGGGTTTTGCACAATTTCATGCATTGAAAATTTTCATTAAGATCAGAATAAAATTGAAGCTTTCTATAAAAAACATACATACAAACATAAAGAAACTCTTCTTTATTCATATAGTGTTGATTTATTTATACAACAAAGGCATTTCAGTTGTATAACAATTGGTTTTCAAATATTTTTTTTAATAACTATCTTAAGAATTGCAGTTGATTTTCATCATTTTCAAACAATTAATGTTTGTTATTTTAATAAAACATTCCTATTGACTTTCAAAGAGTAATTAACATTGAATATCTTCGTTTTCAGACATTTCGTTGGATATACTTTTAAAGAAAATTTACTATTAACAAATTCCGTATATGATGAGTTGACAGAATCATTTGGGAAAAAACTTCTTTGGAATGTTTCTTGAAGAAAAATATTTAATTACTTTTCCCTAAAGTAAGGATTTTACATAATTAAAATAGCAATTATATAGTTAAATTTAGCATATTAATAGAAATACCAAATATCCATTTCCTTATAAAAATCATTGTCGTGTACTGTTAAAAAAATTGTCCACCATGCACCAAAATGTGGTTCCCATTTAGCTGCCACCAACATTTGGTGCTTAGTTTCGCGATTTAATGGTGCTTACGGTCCGAGGTTGCACCATTAAATCGTGAAACTAAGCACCAAATGTTGGTGGCAGCTAAATGGGAACCAATTTTTGGTGCAAGGCGGAACAAAATTTTTAACAGTGTGAGATCATCAACTGAAATGCAATACTTAAAAGTTAAAAATGTTTCTTGATTTTCGTTTAGAAGATAGACAATTAATTGAACACACTGATTATTTTTTTAAAGTTGCCGAATACTTTTGCCTAGTGAAACTTACTTGAATTCAGTTTCCAATTAGGAATTATGAAATTGGAATGGAAGTTTTGAAAGCAGATCGTATTACATATAAAAGTTTAATGGATCGAATCTCAAACCAATGGATAAATTGCTGTTAAATTTTTTCTGAGCTTATATTTCAAAATTTTCTTTTGAACTGCGCTTTTATACAAAGCTTCTCAAATTTATAATTTCTTCATAAGAATACATTCATGTTTTGGTGATTATATTTTTGAAAGCTCTGTAGGCTAGTCGCCGGTTTGTTAAAATCATCCTCATCAACACCTTTTAAATGTTATTAGTTTGTAATTAAATAAATTAAGTGCAGTAAAGATTTATCTAAGCAAGTGGCAACAGCCGGAGGATTAAGATTTATCTAAGCGAGTGGCAACAGTCGATGTGTTAACCTGAGAATGAAACCAGAGAAGAACAAGATTGTAGCTGGCATGAAAAAATATATGATAGTCTCAATAATATTAAATTTAAACAACTTCTTTTAAAAAATTAATAAAAGCGCTACCTTTGTAATTCGTCGTCGTTATTTCGAAAAATCGTCACAGTGCTTACAATACATACGAATTTTACCGCTGGTGATACCAGCAACCTCAAAACTAGATTTGATCTGGTAAAACCATAATTCGATTTAATCTTTCCAAAAGGGCGGTGCACAAAAAGCTACCCGGAAAATTTGAGAACCACCTTGAGTTGTAGCGGATTCTACAGGATCAGGCATAGGTACAGACAAATGCGGCCGAGCTGTAAACAGCCCAGCTGAGAATATTCACCTGTATAAAATTAGAAATGCATCAGCCACCAACACATAAGATAATTGTAAAAAAAGTACAAGACATTTGAAATAGATTTGCTTATAAAGTAGACTTTACAGTAAATAATGGATTAAGTGGATCACCACGGTGCGTGTACATGGGGTCGATAAGTTTACATGAGCAATTGCATAAAGTTAAGTAAAACGTGAACAACACCAAATAAACACACCTCTCAGATGAACTGTAAAATTATTTTATGTTATAACAATAAACAACAGAAACAAAACAATGAGTGAACAATTTATCATAACAATAAAAAGTAAATAAAGAAAATCTGCAAATCAAAATAACACAAACACAGTGTGGTAGTCTCGTCTACAAATAACAGGTACAACAGGTAGGCACTAATGGTCGCTTTTGTCTAGTGGTTAACGCGTCTGTCTATTGTTGTAGGAGTCCCTGGTTCGACTCACCGTTAGCACACATCGCTACAACAGTAAAACATAAGAAGTACTTAGGATAAATAATGGTAGTGCCACGGTGGTTTGATGCACTAGGTACAACAGCTAGGTAGAGAACGGAAAAAAAATCATCCAAATCGGAACGATAGTTATATCTTCGGTTCTGAATATCGTAGAATCTTGCGGTACGCACCAAAATATTTTGTTTACGATTTTCTATATGTCTGATGCAAAAATGTTTTCTAAGGGGCCTATATGCCGACCAAACGGTATAGTGGTTAGCGTGCTGGCTTCTAGACCGCGAGGTTGCGGGTTCGAGTCCCGTGTAGGCATGGGTGTTTGTAAATGTATGTTGGTTTGCTAAATGACGAAATGTTTCGGCGCATTATAGCCCTTGTGTTGCTGACGGCGCCAGATAATCTGAATACAACCAACTAAGGGGCCTATATACTAAGTAAATTTAACTTTATCTTTACAAATTTCAATACGAACCCCTATTTTTTTAAGTTTTTATTCAATTTCGAATACCTCGTTTACATCAGATTCCAAATTTCAGTTTATTATGGTGAGAAACACTTCACTTATGAGTGAAAATGTTTTGGAAGATCTTGAGGGCAAATTTCTGAATAGCGGGGAAGAATCGAAAGTTTTGCATGCTTCAAGACGTAATCTATTACGCGGTCCCTTAAAGTGAGCTTTTTCACATTTTTGTTAAAATATCGAGAACCAAAAGTCAAAATAGAATGAAAAAAATTCTGGAGGAGTTTTCGATCACGATAAATGTAATGGAAGCAAACAAATTGTATGTTTCTATTTAATTTTTTTTTTTATTAATAATTAATTAATTATTAAAAAACTGTTTAAAACAAAAGTTGTATGTTATTTATGTTTTGGCCTTAAACAAACTATCCTTTGAAATAAAAATAGCTAAAATATAAGAATTTATCTCCAAAAAAACCCCATTTTCTTTTTAACATTAA